>JAURVB010001294.1:0-11898 GCA_033002965.1 Piper betle | reverse complement strand
TCCGCCCGATTTCTGAATCTCACTTCCTGTTTCATGCAGAAATTATTAACAAACTAATCAAACATGACAAATGCGCAAATGAAATGTAAGGGATAGTAAGAATAATTAAAAAGCTCATGATACCCCATAGGGACTAGTTAAAGATTGAATAAAATCATCATCACAGATTGCGGGCTTGTAGTTGCCGCTTCTCCGAGCAACTTCTTTCTCTGGGGTTGTTGTCATCTGATGGGAATTTGCACTAGCGTTTTTTATGGTAGAAGTCGGCGGATGTGAGATATGATTAACGCTAAGAAGATGAGAGGCCATTGCTGTTATATCAGGAACAGGACGGTCGACTTTTGGTTGTGGCTTTTGCTCCTTAGTCGGGGTTAAGATTGGCCTTATATAGACACACATGTCTGGCGCTCTTGTGATCGGGGAATAACGTGTACTTTAAAAAACTGTGCAAACGGATGATCATCAAATATTGTATAATTTAATTTCTTTCCACTTGGGATTGATGAGGGTAGGTATTCTTATAAGTTTGGTAACCCAGCACACATGAAATGTTTGGGCTACAATAATTTTATTATAACATGACATTATTTCTTTCACTCCTCGAAACAACTTTGCCTCCACCAAATATGCATTGCATAAATCTATCCACTGTATAAATTACTGTCCACTTGAAAATTAAGATGCCTAGTCAAAGTTGAGTAACATATTGCACATTAGAGATCAAGGCGTGCAAGCTTCAAGAATTATTACAATATTTTTCAATAGCGATATGATGTTCCATCCTAGTAACTTCAGAGTTGTGTATCCCATTTCATTGTTGGAGTTGAGAAGGGCCAAGTAGCAGAGCCTCTTATAGATATTTGGAAGCTCATCAAAAGCATCAATATCCCACCTATACATGATCATGCATGCATATATTTAATTAGGAAGAATAGTAAGATCAACAGATGGTGGGTACCTCTCGACTGCTCTAGGAAACAGCTCCAATTTCACGCATAGACTGTCGATATCAATTCTTCGTAAATATCACGTCGTCCACCTCCAATTTCACGCATAGACTGCCCATATCAATCTCCAACGCGACGTTCAATGTTCTGTTTTCAACATAACCCCGCATAATCAGCATCCAACGTATGCCACTCACTAGTTTGTAGGACATGACGCCCAAGGCAAATATCTACCTCAGCAAGAGATTAACGTGCCACAGCTTATCAGGCAACTCGGTGAGTGGAATTAAAACAGTGGACCGAGGGCCTCTCGATACATGGGATGGGTAACAGCAGCCGTTTGTGCTTTATTACCATTTACCTATTGGACTCCCCCGCACTTCCAGGAAACTGCAATGTAGGAAGAAGACAAGCAAAATCAGAGCTATTTATCTGTTGTTTACTCTTCATACATAAAGACAGCATTCTCAATTTTTTGTATTCATTAATTTCTTTTGTCTCCTCCTGTGCACAGTGCGCACACACATACACACATAATATATATATATATATATAATTGCATTGGAAGAAGCTCCTCGTATATACAACATCAGTTCGTCAGTTTTCAAACTCTTTCATCACATCATGTTCATGACGAAGAAAGAAGCGGCATCTTCCTGCTTCAGTACAGCTTCACCTCCTACGACAGCTGGGAAGGAAATCTTCTCCCCCACTTAGGTTTTTGGGAGGCTACGTCGATTGCTGTCCCCCAAGAAGAAGGAGAAGTCGTACCTCCTAGTGATCCCGGCTGCACCCGACTGCTCTGTACTTGGAAGGGTATTCAGATGGTGATGGAAAGATATCACCGGCCGAGCTCAAGAGCTGCATCCAAACAGTTGGCAGGAGCTATTGCTTGAGGACGCCACCGTGGTCATTGAAGAGAACGATTCTGATGGGGATAGTGGGTTGAAAAAATCTCCAAAGTTGGAGATTAACGATAGCAAATACAAGATATGAAAAAATAATGCCCGAAAAATAAAATAAAATAAAACTAAAAGAATAGAGTTTAATGTGAAAAATTTTCCTCACTCGAGAGTCAAAAATCACGGAACCACAACGAACAATTATTTACTTCAACCAAAGATTACAGCCATCAACTATATAGAGATGTACGAAAAGATTTCTTACCTAACCTATGTAATTGAGATTATAAGATTTCTCTCTCTCAATACTCCGTATAAAATTAAACTGGTGAATAATATATTTCCCTTTCTTATTTCTATACTTGTTTTCTTTTATTTCTCACATCTTGTATTCTCTTATCTTGTGTTCGTTGTTGTTGATCTCTAACTTTGGGGATTTTTCTCAACAATTGGCATCGTCTGTGGGAACTTCCATTCAATCGGATTTTGATTTGAGTGGAAGTTATGGTGGATACTTCCAAGACCGGATTGATCGAGAAATTTGATAGAACAAATTAACAGATGATGGACTTTTGCAACGAACAAGTGGGGAAAGAATTAGGACTGGTGTGTTCCAATCGGACTCCAAATGAGAGATTGTTAATATTTGTCATTACGAATATTAATGATATGTAACCCATTGTCACACTCGGGATACTAAAGGAATCTCGGAATATAACAAAATACAAACAGAGGTGTTTGTTTGTTTTTCCATAGAGGATGAAGGGTCTCAAAGGTTCTCTATATAATTGAACTCATTTGCCTCATTTTAAGGCAGGCCAAGACAAGAGTGTCAAGGACAAGAGTTCAGGAGGTTCTGAGTGGGAGATCTCTCCCCCTTAAGGGAGGTCTCCCTTCGGCAGAAAGAAGCTCCCGGGGCCTGCAGTCAGCGGCCAAGTCGGCGGCTGGTCAGCCAAGATTCCTTTAGTATCCCGAGTGTAACAATGGGTTACATATCATTAATATTCGTAATGACAAATATTAACATGGAGAATTTTGTAAAGATAGTGGAGGTGGAAGAGGAGGAGAAGAAAAGGAATTTAAGGGAGGCCTTTGAGATGTATGAGATGGAAGGGTCAGGGTGCATTACGCCCAAGAGCTTGAAGAGGATGCTGGGCAGGTTGGGAGAGATGCGGACAATTAAGCAATGCAGAGCCATGATCACCCCTTTTGATCTCAACGAGGATGGCGTGCTTAGCTTCGACGAGTTCAGAATTATGATGGTCTAATTGACCAATGTATAGTATGCGTTCTAAACAAACAGCTAGTCCCAGTTAAATGTATGTAAAGAGATTATTGCTTCCATTTTACAGAGAAACAAAATTGATGATTTTGCTTATAAAATTTGGAATAATCGGCACAGATTACTGTACGGGATTATTTGCACAATTCAAACCATTCCAAGATACAATTGTTCCGGTGGTATTTCAGATGGACATCACCTAAATTTGCAATACGATAAGCAATCCACAGCAGCTAAACAGGGTAAAACAGGGATTAATTATCTGAAAAGTTTACATAAGAAGATGGTTTTAAGTATTTGCAATCAAATATGAAAATCTACGATACACTTCAATAGTCATAGAAGAAATTTCATAAAGAAATAAAAAAGATATTTCTTTAAAATTAGAACTAGCCTTTACAAACAGTCCAAATTAATAGCCAAGTGTTGAACACAGTGACCAATTAACCACATATTAAACATGCTGTGAAGCAGTACACAATCGAGATGAGCTGGCTAGCGACTTTGCTGTTAATAAACCACAAGCCTTGCATTTGCTTAAAAAACATAGGATACACTACTAGGTGATTGCCTAAGAGTACTCGACATTTGTGCTCTTAGGTAGACATTATATGGAGTTTAGAGAAGGTTTAAGATATGTGTTTTTTCTCAAGAGTGAAACTAGTTATTGCCGTGAATGGCACAACACCAACTCAGTTCGGGATGTTTTCGAGTTTACAGCTAGATGACTCCTCAGTGGATGCCCTTTGAGTATTCTCATGGAGATTAGATAAAATTTTCCTTCCTCGTAGAAATAAGATTTAACTTGCCAGTTTGTAATATTTATTTTTTGAACTAGTTACATTCATTACTGACATATTTTCAATTATATATGTAAGTATGGTGTTCCTGTGTGTTTGGTCAGTTTTGATGGAAAGACAAATAGTTATTATACACACTTGTGCTTAACGCATTATTATTTTCTTTCATGCTTTAACTAGGTTTGATGTGTGTCTTTGTTTATTTTATGTGATGTATCATGATGTATGCTCTAAACCAATTTTGTAGAAGCATATCAGACATGATATCAAGTCTCCTAATGAGACGCTAAGATTTTATCTTCAACAACTATTTGATATACTTACCTTCTTATTTTATTTATCTATATTTTTGTCCTTGCTGCTTGTTGAGTGATTTCATGATATGTCATTATAAGTAGCCTCTTATTAGGTTGTTGCACACATCTATTCATCCTTTCTTGTTGAGAGTGTGTTGCACATTAATGATGTCTTCCTTTCTCAAGACACTAAGATGGTTGCTTCGATCCATTTTTTGTTTTAGTTTTGTAAATTAATTGATTTAGATATGACTCGACTCGATTTTAAAAGTTTTGATCCGGTTCTTAGGTGAACCGGAATCGGGTGTTACAAAAGTTGCAAGGTCTAATGAATATGATTTGGAAAAAAAGGTCTAATGAAAGATTTGAATTCAATAATAAAAATGAATTATGTAAGTAAAGTTTCAGGTGTTGGGATGGGATGCTTAGCTTCAACGAATTCAGAATTATGATGGTCTGATCGACCAATGTGTAGTATGCGTTCTACACAAACAGCTACTCCTAGTTAAATATATGTAAAGATATTATTGTATACATTTTAAAGAGAAACAAAATTGATGATTTTGCTTATAAAATTTGGAATAATCGACACAGATTACTGCATGGGATTAATTGCACATTTCAAACCATTCCAAGATACAATTGGTGGAAGGGCAGATAGCTGCTATACACACTTGTGCTTAGCGCACCGTTGTTTTCTTCGTGTTTTTAGATAGTTACTACACACACTTTTGCTCAGCGTACCATTGTTTTCTTTCATGCTTTTATTTAGGTTTGATGCATGTTTTTGTCTATTTTATGCGATGTGTCATGATGTATGCTCTAAACTAGTTTTGTAGCAACATATCAGACATGATATCATGTCTCCTAATGAGACACTAAGATTTCATCTTCAACAACTACTTGATATACTTACCTCCTTATTTTATTTCTTTATATTTTTGTCCTTGTTTCTTGTTGAGTGATTTCATGATATGTCATTACACGTAGCTTTTTATTAGGTTGGTGCAAATATCCATTCATCCTTCCTTGTTGAGTGTTAGTTGCACATTAATGATGTCTTCTTTTCTAAAGACACTATGAGGGTTGCTTCGGTCCATTTTTTGTTCGAGTCTTACAAATTAATTAATTTAGACATGATTCGACTTAATTGTAACAGTTTTGATCCAGTTCTTAAGTGAATCGGAATCGGGTGCTATAGGAGCCACAAGGTCTAATGAATATGTTTTAGAAAAAAAGGTCTAATGAAAGATTTGAATTCAATAATAAAAAAATTATGTAAGTAAAGTTTTGGTGTTACTCAAACGACGTAAATCCAAGGAGCATTGAGGAATATGAATCAAAATAAAACATAAATTATTTGAAATAATGTATCATACATATAATCAAATAAAATGATAAAATAAATTTAGCTAACGACCAATGACCATCAAAATTTTCTTTTATAATCGCATAGATAATAGCTACATTTTATTTCTATTTTAATTGCATTAGACACATTATATTATATTTAATTGTGAATATAAATGAATCATTCTCTTGTTTTATTGGCATACAAGGGCTTCATAAATTCAAATATCTATGTAATACTCTTTATATTTGTTTGCCTTATTTTGAATAAAATTGTCATTTTATTAAAAAATTTTTACAACAGCCCTCAATTTTCTTTTCAAAGTCAAACAAGAGTGAGCCGACCAATGTCGTATTGCCCATTAGCCCCCACTCCTAGCAAGGGATATGTCTTTGTCCAAATTTGTTTAATAAGGATTCGTTTAGTTGGCATGTAAATAATGTAAATAATAAAAAATCACATGAAATAGAAGTGTAATAAAGCGAAATGACAAAAAAATTTTAAATATTTATCTTATATATTTAGATAGAAAGAAGTGCATGTGTAAGAAGTGTACGTGGCAAAAAGAAATCGAAGAAACCAGCGTACATAAGATGTGGGAGGAGTGAGTTTGTCAAAACTGTGTGAGACGCAAAAGAGAAATACTGTTGTTTGACTAATTGACCGGGGGAGTTTTGTCTTGGGAAGTGCAATGCGAAATGACGAAAAGGCCCTAATCACGGCAATCTTCCACTGAATTGGCATACATGTACATCAACTTACCTCCCTCGGCTCCCACCTTGTCGGATCGGCTGGGGGTGGGGGTGGGAAATGGGGATGGGAACCAGCATCTTCGTTACCAGATGTGTCAACTTCCTCACCATGGTATGCTCCTTCTTCCTCCCTCCCATCTTATGCGCTTGTAGCTGTATCTGCCTATGTCTGCATGTTTGTATTTGCTACAAACTCTGCTAGAGGATTTTTTCTTCTTTTAAATTTCGAGAAATTTTACATAGGCGTTATTTATTTATTTTTCATATTAATCCATTATTACATTGTATCTAACGTCTTTGTGACTATTGGTTGTTATACATTGAATTTCGGCTTAAAATGTGGGGATACTTGCTCTATGTTCTCTATTTTATTGAACTATGTGTTGAAATGTTTTGAGCTGTAGGCATAAAAATGTTGACGAGTTTCATGAGTATATGATCTATTGATTATAAGAATTAGCAAATTGTGATGTTGCGAGGATTATTATTATTATTATTATTATTATTATTATTATTATTATTTATGTCAAATGTGATGATGTAGAAGCCATAGGTAGAAGCCCTATCTGTGTATAATTTCACTTCTTTCCCCTTGGGATTGAAAAGGAGGGTAGGTATTCTTTCATCCATGAGTTCTTTCTTCCACGCCAATTATATGAATTACAAACTTTTGGTTTAGTTGTTAGGTGTTGCGGTTATTTGCTTTGGAGTGTGGATGAGCACCCACCATGACAATTGCAGAAAATCACTTACGCTTCCTGTGATGGCCCTTGGTGCATTTATTCTCATCATGTAATCATGTTGTTGTGGTCTCGTGGAGATTTTCTTTTCTATGGAAGTGCCGGAGAAAACTCATTTGTAATTTGTATGCACCTTTGCAGATCTCTGATTGGATTTCTGGGCGCATTAAAGAATATAACCATCTTCCTATGGATAGTATCCTTCCTCCTACACTCTATGAGACATAATTGACTCCTTTTTCTTCCGTAATTTATGCATGTTTTATGCTTGGCATCTCTGGTATAATGCACACATGTACAATACCTTAGATTTCCATTTTCCTTTTAGGTATAGAATTCATACTATGTATTTTTTAACTTTGATCTTACCGATCTATTGCAGCATAATTATTAGATCATTTGTCTTAAAACTTCATTTATAAAAAACAATAATGATGGGATATCTTCTATCCAATACACCGTATATTCTTTTAACATTATTAATTTTTTAGGCTATTAAATGATAAAATTGATAATTTGTTTGGCACTGACCAATGGCACAAATGTTGATTTAATTATTGCCACAGCGCAAGGAAAACAAAAATTGAAAATTCAGACAACCATAATTTCCGCTGTGTCATTTGTGGGTACCTTAACTATGTGTTCAGTATCTAGCTCTGTTGGGCTTTATTTTGGTGGGAATCCTTGACCGTTTTGGCGTAAGTGTCACTGCAGCAATTCAGCACATTTATGATATTATGATTAACGAACATTATTCTTTGGCAAAGAAGCTGATTTATCATCAATTCCACGTTACTTTTCATTCATTTTTTTTCTCACATAGAGCGTGAAAATTGTCTGTCGATACTTATTTTTCTTCTGACAATAAGAAGTGTTGTTTATTCGGTGAGATAAAATGGTACATCCTCTATCGCAAATGATTGAACTATGTTGCTCAAACTATTTTCTTCTTACCTCGTTTGGTTTATCATTACAAACAGTGGCACTGGGCATGGAGTTCAAGGACTGAAGTAAGAGAGCACAGTTCTTCTTTGGTGAAATTTTTACTTCAAACTGTCTAATAACTGATAAATAATTCAGAGTGGAGTATTAAACTCTAAAAAAGATGTCTGTAAGGAGGTCACATATTATTTTAGTTGGGTTGATTTTTGTTTTAGTTTTAGTCACTAATAAACGAGGATGTGTATGATTTATTGTTTAAAGAGGGTGAGATGTTAAAGTGGATACCGCAGAGTAGCACTTTCTTCTATTAGGAAGTGCATTTCTGATACATATATTATAGAAAAATATTGCATTATGGTCATTGGATATGACTGTTTTTGGTAATACAATCCTCAGAAAAATATACTGATAACTTTTATACTTGGAGACATTTAAAATGTCACATTCTTCATTTGGCATTTGATCTTGCTTTTATCTAATGCAGAATTCGTCTGTAAAGGTTCATAATGTGAAAGGCTGAAAGCGGATAAAGTTCACTGTCCAAGAAAAAAATTCTCATGAAATTTCTAATTGTATACGAAGCTGTTGAGATGTGTCAGTACTTAATTTGTTAAAAAATTGAATATTATGATGATGCTAACTTTTTCTACTAGATTCAAAGAGTATCACCTTCAAGATTACAGCTCCTGGTTAAAAAATTGAATATTATGATGATGCTCCTTCTTCCTCCCTCCCATCTTATGCGCTTGTAGCTGTATCTGCCTATGTCTGCATGTTTGTATTTGCTACAAACTCTGCTAGAGGATTTTTTCTTCTTTTAAATTTCGAGAAATTTTACATAGGCGTTATTTATTTATTTTTCATATTAATCCATTATTACATTGTATCTAACGTTTTTGTGAGTGTTGGTTGTTATACATTGAATTTCGGATTAAAATGTGGGGATACTTCCTCTATGTTCTCTATTTTATTGAACTATGTGCTGAAATGTTTTGAGCTGTAGGCATAAAAATGTTGACGAGTTTCATGAGTATATGATCTATTGATTATAAGAATTAGCAAATTGTGATGTTGCGAGGTTATTATTATTATTATTATTATTATTATTATTATTATTATTATTATTTATGTCAAATGTGATGATGTAGAAGCCATAGGTAGAAGCCCTATCTGTGTATAATTTCACTTCTTTCCCCTTGGGATTGAAAAGGAGGGTAGGTATTCTTTCATCCATGACTTCTTTCGTCCACGCCAATTATACGAATTACGAACTTTTGGTTTAGTTGTTAGGTGTTGCGGTTATTTGCTTTGGAGTGTGGATGAGCACCCACCATGACAGTTGCAGAAAATCACTTACCCTTCCTGTGATGGCCCTTGGTGCATTTATTCTCATCAATGTAATCATGTTGTTGTGGTCTCGTGGAGATTTTCTTTTCTATGGAAGTGCCGGAGAAAACTCATTTGTAATTTGCATGCACCGTTGCAGATCACTGATTGGATTTCTGGGCGCATTAAAGAATATAACCATATTCCTATGGATAGTATCCTTCCTGCTCCACTCTATGCGACATAATGGACTCCTTTTTCTTCCGTAATTTATGCATGTCTTATGCTTGGCGTCTCTGGTATAATGCACATATGTACAATACCTTAGACTTCCATTTTCCCTTTTACTTGTAGAATTCATACTATGCATTTTTTAACTTTGATCTTACCGATCTATTGCAGCACAATTATTAGATCATTTGTCTTAAAACTTCATTTTTAAAAAACAATAATGATGGGATATCTTTTATCAAATACACCATATATTCTTTTAACATTATTAATTTTTTGGGCTATTAAATGATAAAATTGATAATTTTTTTAGCACTGACCAATGGCACAAATGATGATTTAATTATTGCCACAGCGCAAGTAAAACAAAAATTGAAAATTCAGACAACCATAATTTCTGCTGTGTCATTTGTGGGTACCTTAACCATGTGTTCAGTATCTAGCTCTGTTGGGCTTTATTTTGGTGGGAATCCTTGTATTCACCGTTTTGGCGTAAGTGTCACTGCAGCAATTCAGCACGTTTATGATATTATGATTAACGAACATTATTCTTTGGCAAAGAAGCTGATTTATCATCAATTCCACGTTACTTTTCATTCATTTTTTTCTCACATAGAGCGTGAAAATTGTCTGTCGATACTTATTTTTCTTCTGACAATAAGAAGTGTTGTTTATTCGGTGAGATAAAATGGTACATCCTCTACCGCAAATGATTGAACTATGTTGCTAAAACTATTTTCTTCTTACCTCGTTAGGTTTATCATTACAAACAGTGGCACTGGGCATGGAGTGCAAGGACTGAAGTAAGAGAGCACAGTTCTTCTTTGGTGAAATTTTTACTTCAAACTGTCTAATAACTGATAAATAATTCAGAGTGGAGTATTAAACTCTAAAAAAGATGTCTGTAAGGAGGTCACATATTATTTTAGTTGGGTTGATTTTTGTTTTAGTTTTAGTCACTAATAAACGAGGAAGTGTATGATTTATTGTTTAAAGAGGGTGAGATGTTAAAGTGGATACCGCAGAGTAGCACTTTCTTCTATGTAGGAAGTGCATTTCTGATACATATTTTATAGAAAAATATTGCATTATGGTCATCGGATATGACTGTTTTTGGTAATACAATCCTCAGAAAAATATACTGATAGCTTTTATACTTGGAGGCATTTAAAGTGTCACATTCTTCATTTGGCATTTGATCTTGCTTTTATCTAATGCAGAATTCGTCTGTAAAGGTTCATAATGTGAAAGGCTGAAAGCTGATAAAGTTCACTGTCCAAGAAAAAAATTCTCATGAAATTTCTAATTGTATACGAAGTTGTTGAGATGTGTCAGTACTTAATTTGTTAAAAAATTGAATATTATGATGATGCTAACTTTTTCTACTAGATTCAAAGAGTATCACCTTCAAGATTACAGCTCCTGGTTTCGTAAACAGGTGAGGGGAAGTATGGTTTTCTACATTGCTTTTACAGGGATTTTCATGTTAGTGCTAAGCTTCGTTGATGTGTTTCAGCTAAACAATACACAACATTGGGAGCACTTGAGGAGCTGTCTTGTAAAATCTGATGATTGTAGCGAGTTATCAAAAAAATACAAGGTCTGACATTATATTTGCGACCCTTTTCATATAGTGCAGAAAACTATGTGTTTTATTTTTATTTTTGGATTTTATTGCAGAATCTTAAACAATATAAAGAAGCACAATTGACTCCTATTCAGGCTGGTTGTTGTCGCCCACCATCTGAGTGTGTTTCCTACCTATTCTTCCTTTCGTTCAACATTTGTTGCTTTTCTATAGTGCTAAGTAGAGAAGAAAATTTTATTTCCCTGGCAATTGATCCAGTCTCCTGTACTAATATCGTCAGCTACATAAGTAGAAACTAAAATGTCATATTGTGACGAAGAGAGAGATCAAATACTGGCATGTTTACTTGCTTTCATGTGTATAACTTCCATACGGTTAATATGCCACCTTGGAATACGGCAATCAAACTCTAATTGAGCTGTTATTTCACTTTTCATTTAAATTGGTACGGATTGGTTATATCACTTCTGCAATTCAGGTGTGGTTATCCTGCTGTTAATGCTTCTTTCTACGATTTAAGTTTCCATCCTGTCAGTAGAAACAATGACTGCAAACTGTATAAGAACTCCAAGGTCATTAAGTGTTATAACTGTGACTCATGCAAGTAAGTTTCGTTGTTTGATATTCCTCACGAAGGTGTATTCTCTATATTCTTATAGCTTACACTCTTTTTTTCATTTTCTGGTTGTTAGGGCTGGGGTTGCTCAATACATGAAGAAAGAGTGGCGAGTTGTTGCAACC
>JAURVB010001293.1:0-20024 GCA_033002965.1 Piper betle | reverse complement strand
TCATTTGTGCCATTGGTCAGTGCTAAAAAAATTATCAATTTTATCATTTAATAGCCCAAAAAATTAATAATGTTAAAAGAATATATGGTGTATTTGATAAAAGATATCCCATCATTATTGTTTTTTATAAATGAAGTTTTAAGACAAATGATCTAATAATTATGCTGCAATAGATCGGTAAGATCAAAGTTAAAAAATACATAGTATGAATTCTATAAGTAAAAGGGAAAATGGAAGTCTAAGGTATTGTACATGTGTGCATTATACCAGAGACGCCAAGCATAAGACATGCATAAATTACGGAAGAAAAAGGAGTCCATTATGTCGCATAGAGTGGAGGAGGAAGGATACTATCCATAGGAATATGGTTATATTCTTTAATGCGCCCAGAAATCCAATCAGTGATCTGCAACGGTGCATGCAAATTACAAATGAGTTTTCTCCGGCACTTCCATAGAAAAGAAAATCTCCACGAGACCACAACAACATGATTACATTGATGAGAATAAATGCACCAAGGGCCATCACAGGAAGGGTAAGTGATTTTCTGCAACTGTCATGGTGGGTGCTCATCCACACTCCAAAGCAAATAACCGCAACACCTAACAACTAAACCAAAAGTTCGTAATTCATATAATTGGCGTGGAAGAAAGAACTCATGGATGAAAGAATACCTACCCTCCTTTTCAATCCCAAGGGGAAAGAAGTGAAATTATACACAGATAGGGCTTCTACCTATGGCTTCTACATCATCACATTTGACATAAATAATAATAATAATAATAATAATAATCCTCGAAACATCACAATTTGCTAATTCTTATAATCAATAGATCATATACTCATGAAACTCGTCAACATTTTTATGCCTACAGCTCAAAACATTTCAGCACATAGTTCAATAAAATAGAGAACATAGAGCAAGTATCCCCACATTTTAAGCCGAAATTCAATGTATAACAACCAATAGTCACAAAGACGTTAGATACAATGTAATAATGGATTAATATGAAAAATAAATAAATAACGCCTATGTAAAATTTCTCGAAATTTAAAAGAAGAAAAAATCCTCTAGCAGAGTTTGTAGCAAATACAAACATGCAAACATAGACAGATACAGCTACAAGCGCATAAGATGGGAGGGAGGAAGAAGGAGCATACCATGGTGAGGCAGTTGACACATCTGGTAACGAAGATGCTGGTTCTCATCCCCATTTCCCCCCAGCCGATCAGACAAGGTCAGAGCCGAGGGAGGTAAGTAGATCTCCATGTATGCCAGTTTAGTGGAAGATTGCTGTGATTAGGGCCTTTTCGTCATTTCGCATTGCATTTCCCAAGACAAAAGTCTCCCGGTCAATTAGTCAAACACCGGTATCTCTCAGTGTCTTTATAAAAGAAGACATTATTAATGTACAATTAACACTAGATGAATATGTGTAACAACCTAATAAAAAGTTACGTGAAGAAGACATTATTAATGTGCAATTAACACTCAAGGATGAATGGATATGTGCAACAACCTAATAAAAAGCTACGTGTAATGACATATCATGAAATCACTCAACAAGAAACAAGGACAAAAATATAAAGAAATAAAATAAGGAGGTAAGTATATCAAGTAGTTGTTGAAGATGAAATCTTAGTGTCTCATTAGGAGACATGATATCATGTCTGATATGTTGCTATAAAACTAGTTTAAAGCATACATCATGACACATCGCATAAAATAGACAAAAACATGCATCAAACCTAAATAAAATCATGAAAAAAATAATGGTACGCTGAGCAAAAATGTGTGTAGTAACTATCTAAAAACACGAAAGAAAATAACGGTGCGCTAAGCACAAGTGTGTGTAGCAGCTATCTGCCCTTCGACCAATTGTATCTTGGAATGGTTTGAAATGTGCAAATAATCCCGTGCAGTAATCTGTGTCGATTATTCCAAATTTTGTAAGCAAAATCATCAATTTTGTTTCTCTTTAAAATGTATACAATAATATCTTTACGTATATTTAACTGGGAGTAGCTGTTTGTGTAGAACGCATACTACTCATTGGTCGATCAGACCATCATAATTCTGAATTCGTTGAAGCTAAGCATCCCATCCCCATTGAGATCAAAGGGGGTCATCATGGCTCTGCACTGCTCAATTGTCCGCGTCTCTCCCAGCCTCCCCAGCATCCTCTTCAAGCTCTTGGCCGCAATGCACCCCGACCCTTCCATCTCATACATCTCAAAGGCCTCCCTCAAATTCCTTTTCTTCTCCTCCTCTTCCACCTCCACCATCTTCACAAAGTCCTCCATCCCCATCATAATCGTTCTCTTCGACGACCACGGCGGCGTCCTCAAGCAATAGATCTTGCCCAACTGTTTGGATGCAGATCTTTATCTCGGCCGGTGATATCTTTCCATCACCATCTGAATACACTTTCAAGTACAGAGCAGTCGGGTGCAGCCGGGATCACTAGGAGGTACGACTTCTCCTTCTTCTTGGGGGACAGCAATCGACGTAGCCTCCCTAAAACCTAAGTGGGGGAGAAGATTTCCTTCCCAGCTGTCGTAGGAGGTGAAGCTGTACTGAAGCAGGAAGATGCCGCTTCTTTCTTCGTCATGAACATGATGTGATGAAAGAGTTTGAAAACTGATGAACTGATGATGTATATACGAGGAGCTTCTTCCAATGCAATTATATATATATATATATGCACTGTGCACAGGAGGGGACAAAAGAAATTAATGGATACAAAAAATTGAGAAAGCTGTCTTTATGTATGAAGAGTAAACAACAGATAAATAGATCTGATTTTGCTTGGCTTCTTCCTACATTGCAGTTTCCTGCAAGTGCGGGGGAGTTCAAAAGGTATATGGTAATAAAGCACAAACAGCTGCTGCTTCGCATCCCATGTATCGAGAGGTACTCGGTCCACTGTTTCAATTCCCCCCACAGAGTTGCTTGATAAGGTGTGGCACATTGATCTCTTGCCTTGGACGTCATGTCCTAAGAACAGATGAGTGGCATACGTTGGATGCTGATTATGCAGGTGGGGTTATGTTGGAGATTGATATGGACAGTCTTTGCGTGAAATTGGAGGTGGACAACGTGTTGCTTACGTAATTGATATTTACGAAGAATTGATACGGTCTATGCGTGAAATTGGAGCTGTTTCCTAAAGCAGTTAAGAGGCACCCACCAGCTGTTGATCCTATTATCTTTAAAAAAATGTTGATCTAACTATTCTTCTTAATTGAATATATGCATGCATGATCTTACTATTCTTCTTAATTAAATATCTACACGAGGATCTGCTACTTGACCCTCCTCACCTTCAACAATGAAATGGGATACACAACTCTGAAGTTACAAGGATGGAACATCATACCGCTAGTGAAATAATAATTCTTGAAGCTTGCACGTCTTGATCTCTAATTTGCAATATGTTACTCTATTTTGACCAAGCATCTTAATTATCAAGTGGACTTTACTTTATGCAGTGGAAAGATTTATGCAATGCATATTTGGTGGAGGCAAAGTGGTTTCACGAGGGCTATACGACCGGTTTCGAGGAGTGCAAGAAATAATGTCATGTTATAACAAAATTATTGTAGCCCAAACAGTCCATGTGTGCTGGATTACCAAACTTATAATAGGAGATGCAGCAGGTATATATATATATATATAATATATATATATATATATATATATATAGATAAAACATACAAGAATACCGACCCTCTTCAATCCCATGTGGAAAGAAGTGAAATTATACAATATTTGATGATCATACGTTTGCATAATTTTTTAAATTATACGTTATACCCAATACCAATAATCCGATCACAAGAGCACCAGACTTGTGTGTCTATTTAAGGCCAATCTTAACCCCGACTAAGGAGCAAAAGCCACAACCAAAAGTCGACCGTCCTGTTCCTGATATAACAGCAATGGCCTCTCATCTTCTTAGCGTTAATCATATCTCACATCCGCCGACTTCTACCATAAAAAACGCTAGTGCAAATTCCCATCAGATGACAACAACCCCAGAGAAAGAAGTTGCTCGGAGAAGCGGCAACTACAAGCCCGCAATCTGTGATGATGATTTTATTCAATCTTTAACTAGTCCCTATGGGGTATCATGAGCTTTTTAATTATTCTTACTATCCCTTACATTTCATTTGCGCATTTGTCATGTTTGATTAGTTTGTTAATAATTTCTGCATGAAACAGGAAGTGAGATTCAGAAATCGGGCAGAGGATTTGAAGGAACATGTGAGAAGCTTACTAGAGAAGAAGGAAGTCGATGCAAGTGAAAGCATTGAGCTCATTGACACCCTCCAACGCCTGGGGCTAAGCTACCTCTTTGAAGACGAGATCAAAATTGTCCTACAGAATAAACATATTGATCACAAAACAAAAGAAAATGATCTGCACTACACAGCTCTCAAGTTCAGGATTTCAAGACAACACGGTTTCTTTATCCCTCAAGGTGCATGAGAACCATGCATGGATTTCAAGGAAGCTAGTAGGAGTGGGCTAATATATATATATATATATATATATGAGGAGCACATGCAGCGCTCCAATCGTGGGCCGCTGGATTTCAATCTAGCGGCCCACACCCCTCGCCCGCCAGCCTGCCAGCCAGCCCACCCACCCGCCGGACCCCTCCCTCCCCCTGCCCCACCTGCCGCAGCCTGCCCCAAGCAGCCACGATCCTCCCCACCCCACACCGCCCCCTTGCACCACCACCGCCACCGCCACCGCCACCGCCGCCGCCGGGCCCGCCCTAGCTGCCGCCCTATGCCAAAACCACCCCTGCCACCGTTCGCGGCCGCCCGTGAACGGTGGCGGGGTGGTGTTGACATAGGGCGGCAGCTAGGGCGGGCCCGGCGGCGGCGGGGGCAGTGGCAGGGGCAGGGGCATGGCGGGGGGGGGTTGGCGGGGGGGGCCGGGGTGATCGGGTGGGCAGGGGGTGTGGGCGGCGGCGGGGGCGGTCAGGCGGGCAGGCGGCGACACAGGGTGGGGCAGGGGGAGGGGGGACCGGAAGGCAGTCAGACGGGTCGGTCGGTCACGGGTGGGCGGGCAGGCAGGCGGGCTAGTGGGCAGGGGTGTGGGCTACTGGATTGGAATCCAGCGGCCCATGATTGGAGCACTGCATGCGCTGCCAAAAGAGGCAGCGCATAGCAGCCTCCTCAATATATATATATATATATATATATATATATATATATTTTTGGTACATTAGAAACTTGGTTCTTAATTATATATATTTTCTTTGCTAATAATACGGTATATGAACCATATATGTGGTAATGCAGATGAATTCACTCCTTTCTTGGATGAGAATGCGGTTTTCAAGGAAGCTTTAGGGAACAATACAAGAGCAATATTGAGTTTGTATGACGCTTCCTATACTTCTCTCGAAGGGGAGACGTTGTTGGATGATGCTAGAGATTTTGCTACTAGGCACTTAAGAAAAGCTTTGTTCGAGAAAAATCTAAGCTACGAGCTTCGGGAGCTTGTGGGGAGAGGATTGGAGTTCCCATACTACTGGAGAAGTCCAAGAATTGAAGCAAGATGGTCGATTGCTATGTATGAGAAGAACGAGAAGAAAGATGCACAGCTACTTGAACTGGCAAAGTTGGACTACAACATTTGTCAAGCGAGACAACAGACTAACATCAAAGAAGTGTCGAGGTACCTACTATTTTTGTACTCCTAAGCTAGCTTTGAATATTTACGAAGGCGGCTAACACACACTCCGACGCCAACCTTTACCCCTCCACGTATTGAATTCTTCACCTCTTACCCAACACATAGATCTTATAAGCCACACACATAGATCTTATAGCCACTACGCCGTCGGACGGAATTAAGAAATAATTATATGTTAGGTGGTGGACGGAAATGGGACTTGCACAGCTAGTGCCTTTTACCAGAGATCGATTGCCAGAAAGCTTTCTGTGGAGTGCAACACATATTTATGATCCAAAGTATAGTTATGCAGCTCAATGGTTAACGATACTGTATCAGTTCGTTGCCACAATCGACGATATATATGACGTTTATGGAACATTGGAAGAGCTTGAGTTGTTTACTAAAGCAGTTGAGAGGTACCAACAAAATATCATCACACATCGATCCATCTTGTTCATGCATGTGTAACTTATACGTACGTATATCCTCATGTATATATGTGCAATATATGCAATAAATGATGTAGGTGGGATATTGGTGCACTTGATGAGCTCCCTGCATATATGAGGCCCTGTTACTTGGCCCTCCTCAACTACAACAATGAAATGGGATACACAACTCTGAAGTTGCAAGGGTGGAACATCATACCGCTATTGAAAAAATTCGTAATAACTCTCGAAGCAACTTATTTATACAATATTTTAATCTCTTTGCATATAATAATTTTACTTCGATAGAGAAAAATATCTACCAAGGGTTGTTTTTAACGTATGCAGTGGGTAGATCTATGCAATTCATATTTGGTGGAGGCAAAGTGGTTTCGCAAGGGATATACACCCAGTTCCGAAGAATATATGAACAACGCTTACCTTACCATTGGTGGCCCCGTCGTCTTGTCTACTATGTTCTTTCTTATGAATCAAGAGATAACTGAGGATAGAATCCCTCCTCTCAAGGACTACCAGGATATTATATATCCGACATCGCTTGCTGCCCGTCTTCAAGATGACCTAGGAACCTCAACTGTATGTTTTTTATAAATGTTTTTTTGTTTAAACATGCCCGATGGATGAACGAGTTAATTAATTGTGATCAATATTGAACCTTCAGCATGAGCTGAGAAGGGGAGACGTGCCGAAGGCAGTCCAATGCTACATGCATGGAAAAGGAGTCTCGGAAGAAGTTGCAAAACAGAATGTAAAGCATATGATCAGTGATCTCTGGAAGAAGATGAATAAATATCTGGTTATAGGTTCTGTCTTCCCCAGAGATTTTGTAAAATCCTCAATGGATTCACAGCGAACACTTCACTGGTTCTATCGGATTGGAGATGGATATGGGTTCCAACGGGAAAGGACATTTGATCTATTCAAGAGATTGGTTGTTGAGCCAATTCCTCTAGGCAGTAATATTGTACAAGACTAAGAATTATGCTGCCAGTTATCAAGTATCCATTCCTATACCAAGAAAAATAAAGTACCTGCAAACCAATATTGCTGATACGTATTATTAGCAATGGTTAGTGGATCAAGGGTTGAGATGGTCTTGTGTTTGTGTCTTCATCCTGTTGATGATTTTATTTGCAACAAAAGTGTAATTTATGCCGAGAACAAATGTTACTGCAAGTACGAATTTGTAGTCGACAATTTTACGTATGATTGTGCTATAAACTCCTTACATTTAAAAGGCTTGTTTGTGTTTCCTTATATTTAAAAGGCTTGTTTGTGTTATAAATTGATGTATTACTGGGCTGCTAATTGAGCGAGCTGGGTCGTGAATATTTAGCGTTCGGCTCGACTCAAATCGAAACTCGACATTTAAATACTTAAGCTCGAACTCGAATTTTACGAGTCGAGTTTTAGCAAGGCAATGTTCGATTTGACTCGACTCGGTTATAACTTGTAATCAACTCGTAACTTGACTCAATAATATAATATAATAATATATATAATATCATTTACCTATACAAAATACATTTAAAATTGTAGATAAATCTTATTATTGACTTTTAATATAAATGCTAAAAAATAATTTTAATATAATAAAAGAACAAAAACCAATTTTAATTAACATGAGTCTGGTACCTGTAGAAAATCTCTGCCACAAAAATTTAATTGTGTATCATGGCTTAATTAACTAAAATCGTAAGGTGGCTTAATTAACTAAAATTGTAAGGTTAACAAATTATGCATGTTATAGTTTATATAAGAGACGAACCACTAAAAACATGGATAAGATAGCCAAAAATTTTAAAGTTTATTACCAAGATAAAAATATATATATAAAAATATTATACCTATAATCGGCTTCCTACATGGTCTAGTATTTATCAATAAGCTCATGTGTAAAACCCGTGACTCGAGCCAGAGTTTAACATTAGCGAACAAGCAGTTTAACCATTGGTTCGAGTCGAGTTAGTTTCATAAATTGTGTGTTGAACTAAGGCCCGCTGTGAATTATGAGTAATGAGGGTCAAATGTACATGAATATATAATGATAACATCGAAAAGATGATAAAAAATAAGTTAAGTATATAAAAGTATGAAGCATATTTTTTATGTATTTGATCGTAGAATTATTTTTAGTTTGAGTGGGATATTAGTTATATAATATATCATTGTAGTGTTATAGTGTATATTATATTTTACAAAAAGATTTTTTATTTATTTAAAATTTATTATAAATTAATTATTATTTTTTAATCGACTAGAAGAATAACTCATTTTTATTTACGGTATCAACGCCGACAATTTCTTCCCCCGAGCCCCCAAACCGTCGACACCGGGCCGCCCACCTTCTCCGTCGCCTCCAGCCGCCGCACCACCGCCGATCGACGCCGACGGACATCGCCGGAATGTCGCCGACATTCCCCCCGCCGTCCGACTGTCACCCAGCCTCCACGATGTGACGAAGCGGCCGCAACCGCACCATGCTCCCATCGTCGATCCCGCCACCGGCGACCGTCGCCGCCGCCATCCAGTCGCCGCTTCGACGTCGCCGATCCTCCCTCAACCTTCCCGACCAGAGCGGAGCCCAGCACCGCCCATCTCGGTTGGATCTCGTCAACCCACCACCGACAGCCCCTGTTTTGCCCTTTTCCGGCGAGCCACCGCCTCCGTCAACCTTGTCGACGTCGTAGATGCATCGGGCTTGCCGATGGTAGGAGCTTCTTCTCCAAGCTCCACAACCAATTCCTTGCCCTTGGAAGGCTTGGAACTCTGCTTTGCTGGTGCCATCTTGAGGGTGAACTTCCTGGAAGAGAGGGGATGAAGAACAACAGCAAGAGGGATGGAAGAAGGGCTGCAATTTCAGCAACCAAGAGAAGAAGGAGAAGAAGGAGAAGAGGGACGCCCTTGTCTTGGGCTCCAAGAAAGGGGAGAGGGATGGAGCAATCTGGATTTGATTTTCAAAACAAAAGTTGTTACACAATTCTGTTACAGCCCCCTTTTGTAGGCATCTTCCCTAGTGAAATGACCCAAATGCCCCTACCCAATTACCCCTACTAACAACCCTACTCATCTACTAACAATATTCATAACAATTCCCTCCCCATGAAACACAACCTTGCCCTCAAGGTTGCAAATACAACAAATTACAGACATCAACTTTCCATTTGCGTTGCAGCTGGGAGAGATGTATGGACATGAACACCCGCAACTACCGAAGCTTTCAATTGAGATATGTGGAAGACGTTGTGTATTTGAGAATCAGCTGGTAGCTGCAACTCATAAGCAACTTGACCAATGCGCTTGGTGATTGGAAAAGGACCATAAAAGCGAGCAGCTAGTTTGTTTGATCGCTTGGTTCTCAAGGAATTTTGTCGGTATGGCTGGAGTTTCAAATAGACCTGCTGCCCCACTTGGAACTCAGCATCACGGCGCCGGAGATCATGGTAATGTTTCATCCTCAGCTGTGCCGCCGCTAAATTGTCCTTCAATTCCCTCAACAACTGATCTCTAGTCCTCAGCACCTCATCAACCTCTGCTGTCTTAGCTGTTCCGGGAATGTATGACAAAAGAGTGGGTGGCTGCATATTGTACACGGCTTCGAAAGGACTCATTCGGATTGCAGATTGGAAGCTGGTATTGTAACAAAACTCAGTCCATGGCAGCCATTTAACCCAAGTATGAGGTCTATCTGCTGTAAAACATCTCAAATATTGCTCCAACACCTTGTTTATTGCTTCGGTTTGGCCATCGGTTTGAGGGTGATAGGCGGAGCTGTAGTTGAAGGCGACCCCTTGTAAGCTGAAAAGTTCCTTCCAAAAAGCACTAGTGAAGGTTGGATCCCTGTCACATACAATCGAAGCCGGCATTCCATGCAATTTGAAAATTTCATCAAAGAACAACTTGGCAATAGATTGAGCCGAAAAAGGATGAGCAATAGGAAGGAAATGGTTGTACTTGGAAAGCCTGTCAACCACCACAAAAATGCCATCTTTTGCATGACTCTTTGGCAATCCACTAATGAAGTCCATGCTAATGGAAGTCCATATTTGTTGGGGTATAGGAAGTGGTTGTAATAATCCAGTTGGTGCTAACGTGGAGCTCTTGAACTTTTGACAAATGTCACAATTCTGCAAATAGCTCATCACGTCCTTGTGCATCCGAGACCAAAAGAAAACCGCTCTAAGTCGCTTCAAGGTCTTTTGAATCCCCTCATGAGTACCATCATGGAACTCTTTCAGAATGATGGGTATAATATCCATTTGGGAAGTCAAGTAAATCCGGTGTTTATAAAATAAAATGTCGTCCCTCACTTCCCACCTTGAGGACAGCTTGTTGTCAGCACCATGGTTGCATAAATCGGAATCGGAATCGGAATCGGTTTTCCATGGAATCGGAATCGGAATCGGAATCGGAATCGGTCTGAATCGGCCAAGAATCGGTTCAGTTGAATCGGTCCAAATTAATTTAATCGGTCATATATAATAATTTGACAATTTACAATATAAATATATTAAAATTGGGTATTGATGTTATTTTTATATTATTCTATGTATTATAGTTTATGATATTTTTTAAATATTTTTTAAGATTTTTTAAAATTATTTAGAATTAATTATTATTTTTGACTCGGGTTAGACTCGAGTCAACTTTTAATTACGAGAATGCCACCCTCCCCTCTCTACCCCCCGCCGCCGCCGGCGGCCCGGTCGGCGGCGAGCCTCGCGGCGGCGATGTCGGCAGCCCGGTCGGACGAACCGTCGGCCGGCGGAATCGCGGCGGAAGCGCGGCGGAATCGCGGCGGAAGCGTCGGACGGCGGAAGGTGAGTTCGGAACGGGCGCAGCGTCGGACGGCGGTGGGGTGGTCGGAAGGTCGGGCGGAGCGTCGGGCGGCCGAATCGCGGCGGAATCGCGGCGGAATCGGGCGGAATCGCGGCGGAATCGGGCGGAAGCGCGGCGGAGCGAACGCGGCGGCGGAATCGGGGGGAGAGGGTTTGATTTAGGTTTTTAAATCCAAATTACCATTTTGCCCATGCTTAAATAATTTAATAAAAATTATACCTAGGGTATTTTGGTAATTTCCTAAAAAAACCGATTCCGATTTAAATCGGCCGATTCCGATTCCGATTTAAATCGGTCGGAATCGGCCGAAACGGGCCGATTCACGACCCGATTCGGGGCCGACCGAGTCGGCCCCGAAATCGGATCGGCGCGACGCCGATCCGATTTAAATCGGCCGATTCCGCACGGAATCGGCCGATTTTTTCAATTATGGTCAGCACATTGCTGTTTCAACTTCAACAAATGCTCATTGGTAGTATAGGCTTGTTTTATCACCTCTAACCAACTTGGCAAAGCCACTGAGAGTGTTGCACAAGAGAGCGTACCTGTTTGCTTGGACACATTACCGACGGTTTCCAGCAAGTCGCCTTCCTGCTGTCTTGACAAAGCATCAGCAACTCTATTTTCCTTCCCGGGTTTGTATTCGATGACAAAGTCGTATCCTAACAGCTTCACCAACCATTTCTGTTGTGCCATGGTATGAATCTGCTGATCCCATAAAAACTTGAGGCTGGAATGATCTGTTCGGACCACAAATGATCTACCCAACAAGTAGTGACGCCACTTTTGGACAGCCAACACTAAAGCCATCATCTCCCTTTCATAAGCTGACAGCAATAAATTTCTCCCATTCAATTTCTTACTGAAAAATGCAATGGGCTGGTTTTGTTGCATCAAAACAGCCCCTATTCCCATCCCACTCGCGTCACACTCAATCACAAAGGGTATATCAAAGTTTGGTAACACCAGCACCGGAGCCTTTGTGAGAGCTTGTTTCAGGTCATGGAAGGCTTGTTCCGCTAGAAGGTCCCAATGATAAGCATCCTTTTTCAGTAAATCCGACAATGGAGCTGCTAGAGTACCAAAGCCCTTGATAAACTTTCTATAATACCCAGCCAATCCCAAAAAGCTCTTATACTCTTAACTGATCTCGGCGTCGGCCAATTCACAATAGCCTCTATTTTTTCCTTGTCCACGCCAACACCTTCGGATGAAATAACATGTCCCAAATACTGAATTTGACGCAACCCAAAAGAGCATTTTTCCTTCTTAGCATACAACTCATGTCTAAGCAATTCAGCTAGCGTCAACTCAAGATGGTATAGATGTTCATCCCAACACTTGCTGTATATAAGAATATCATCAAAGAAAACTAATATAAATTTTCTGAGATATGGAGCAAATACCTCATTCATCAAAGCTTGGAAGGTGGAAGGGGCATTGGATAATCCAAACGGCATAACCTTGAACTCATAATGCCCATGGTGTGTCCGGAAAGCTGTTTTGTGGACATCCTCTCCATGCATTCTTATTTGATGATAACCTGACCTCAAATCCAGCTTAGAAAAATAGGTAGTACCATGTAATTCATCCAAGAGTTCATCAATGTTGGGAATGGGAAACTTATCATTTATCGTTGCCTTGTTGAGAGCTCTATAATCCACACACATTCTCCAACTTCCATCTTTCTTCTTGACTAGCAACACCGGAGCTGAATAGGGACTTGATGTAGGCTGGATTACTCTATCCTCCAGTAATTGCTTTACTTGTCTCTCAATTTCATTTTTCTGGAAGTAAGGATACCGATACGGTCTCACGGCTACCGGCATCGTTCCCTCCTTGAGGTTCACATGGTGGTCATGAGGGCGTGTAGGTGGCAGCCCCTTGGGTACAGAAAACACTTTGTCAAACCTTAGCAACAGCTGATCCAATCCATCTTGTTGTTGAGCTGTTAAAGTGGTTTCCGGTAGACCCAAACCCCTGCTGTTCACCACTTTTAAATTCATCAATAACCCCTGTTTTCTTTGTTTGAAAGATTGTGAAATACGCTTCTTATCACACAACTGATCCGGAGGAGTGATCTGCCCTCTTAACTCCACTGTTTTATCTTTATCTTTGAAGGACATCGTGAGGGATTCAAAGTCCCATAAGATTGGCCCCAACATCTTCAACCATTGGATACCCAAAACGATGTCTATCTCTTCGAGCTGAAGTATGAAAAATTTCGAAGTAGTAGCATATCTTGGAAATTCAATCTTGATAGCTGAACACCTTCCCCCACAACTCATTCGGTCGCCATTGGCAATCTGAACTTTGGGTCCATTGCTGGTTTCCTTTGCCAACTTCAATTTCTGGACCAGCTTTGCATTCACAAAATTGTGGGAGCTTCCCGAATCAATCAGAATTGTCACTTGGTGTCCACCCACTCTTCCGATAACCCTCATGGTGTTTGAGGTAATGATTCCCGTCAAAGCATTCAAGGAGATGGCTGGAGTAAGGGAGTCATCTTCCAGGTCACTATCGTCCTCCTCCGACATTTCCTCCTCCTTTTCCACTTCAATGACGAATAACCTTTTACACTTGTGTCCGGGTACAAATTTATCGTCACACCTGAAACACAATCCAGCCTCCTTTCTCTCTTGCAATTGCTTGATGCTGAATTTCCGTCCATGAGGAATCTCCTTGAGTTGCTGCTCTGCTGCTACCCCAACATCAGCCTTGACTGACCCAAAACTTCCTCCCTTGTTAGACGTTCCAGCTGCATATTGATATCCCCTGTTCATTGCTCTCCCAATTGTTGCTGATTTCTGATTCACATGGTTCTCCAAATGTCTAGCCAGCCCTTGAGCGTCTACTAAGGTGTCCGGCTTCCTAGCTTTCACCTTCATTCTCAATTGAGGCTTGAGACCACAAGTATAGCTGCTGATTCTCTGCTTTTCAGTCATGCTTCCAGCTCTAGTGGTCAACCGGTTAAATTGAACGGTGTACTCTTGAACTGATGTGTCCTGTTTTAACCGAGTAAGGTCGCCATAGAAATCCTCATACTCCGAGGGACCAAACTGAAGATTCATGGTTTCCTTCAATTCAGGCCAGCTTGGCGTCCCATGATGTTCTTGCAACATATCAAACCAAATTTGTGCATCATCCTCCAAATGAAAATTTGCCAACTCAACTTGCAATCTCTCTTGAACGTGGTGCAGCTTGAAGAATTTTTCTGCCCTGCTGAACCATGAAATTGGGTCCTTGGTTCCATCAAATTTTGGGAAGCTAATCTTGGAGCCTTTCAAGAAATCTTCATTTGAGTCATCATAGGCATCAATATCCCTGCAATTTTGGGCAGCACCTTCCTGGAAATTTTGTCGAACAGGTGCTCTTCCTCTCCTGCCCATACCGAATTGCTTCCTTCCTCCTTGCAACAGCTCCTCTTCCAGCTATTCTTGGTGGTTCAAACCCTGCAATCCATCATTACCAGGTCGCCTACCCTGCAACAATTCATCACAAGATCGCTTACCCTGCATTCCATCCTCACAAGGTCGCCTTCCAAGCAACCCATCTTCACAAGGTCGCCCCATACCTGCTGAAATTGGATGTGCTCCTGGATGATGATCAACCATACCCTGCAACAGCCCCTCATGGTGTCGCCTCCTCTCAGCTGATGTCAACAACACCCCTTGGGGACGTCCAGCATGGGATTCCAGCACCTCTTGAGGGTGTCCAACATGGGATTCCAGCAATGGATCATCCCTCTCCATACCCATTGCAGGAACCCTCCCCTGAATTGTCCCAATCCCTTCTCTATTTCCCAAACCATCACTTCTTGATTGCAGTAATAAATCAAGTTTTGATGACATATTGGTAATGGCAGCAATCAATTGATCTTGAACCTTCCTAATCTAGGATAATTCATCAAGATGGGGTGAAGAAGGCGTACCTCCCTCGACTTGCTCTGATACCAATCTGGTAGGAGCTTCTTCTCCAAGCTCCACAACCAATTCCTTGCCCTTGGAAGGCTTGGAACTCTGCTTTGCTGGTGCCATCTTGAGGGTGAACTTCCTGGAGAGAGGGGATGAAGAACAACAACAAGAGGGATGGAAGAAGGGCTGCAATTTCAGCAACCAAGGAAGAAGGAGAAGAAGGAGAAGAGGGACGCCCTTATCTTGGGCTCCAAGAAAGGGGAGAGGGATGGAGCAATCTGGATTTGATTTTCAAAACAAAAGTTGTTACACAATTCTATTACAGCCCCCTTTTGTAGGCATCTTCCCTAGTGAAATGACCTAAATGCCCCTACCCAATTACCCCTACTAACAACCCTACTCATCTACTAACAATATTCATAACAGCCGAGCTGGTGCCAACGGTACCCATACCACAGCCATCCGCCGGTAGCCGCCACCGGCAACAGTCAGCGACTAGAAGGATTTTGAGTAAATCGTCTTCAATGGCCTTATGCCTGAGGTGAAGACTTGTTTACGATGCAGGAAACAATGATTTTAGTTTTTTTCTGCACCTGGTAAAGGCTGCGAAAGTTGGAATCAGTAAATAGTTTATGTTGTGGCATTGCAGGACATTATGAAGCAAATTATGAAGATTATGTCATTGGTTTTGGCTATCACAGCCTTCTGGATTGGCTTACTTAAGACGTCTTTGGCTCCTGATAGTTACACTTGGATGGTTTGTTCTCAGCAGTGTTTCAGATGTGGTTCATTGATCACTGTTCTCAACACTCGGATAAGACGCCCATTGCGGCCCGCAGCCTGCGGCCGGGCCCGCCCCCAACCGCCACCACCTGCCACCACCACCCTCCCCCGGCCTTCCTGCCCCACCCGCCCCCATCTCCGCGGACCCCACCGCCAGCCCTTTCCGCCCCCGCCTGCCAGCGCCCCCCCACTCCCGACCGCCCCCTTCCAACCGAGTCGCGCCCCCGGCAGCCGCAGCGGCCCCTCCTTACCACAGCGCCCCCCTCCTTCCCCCCCCCCCAGTATTGCTGCGCTGGTGATGGCATTGGCCGGCGGGGCCGCTGGCTGGTAGCGCACGGCCGGCGGCGAGGTCGCCGGCAAGCGGGTGGCGCGGCAAAGAAAACAGAGGAGAAGAAAAGGTAGGGGTAGTTTCGTAATAAAAATTTAACTAGCTCCGGACTCGATACAATAATTAGAAATATATAACGAAAAATATAAAAAAATATAATAAAATACGATAAAATAAAATAATCGAGTTATAGTAGATTATTTTATTTTATGGTATTTTACTTTATTTTTTTGTAATATTGACCGTCAATATTATGAAATACTTTTCAAAAAATATGAAACAAAAAAAAACTGACTCGGTCTTGACTCGAGTAAAGTAAATAAAAAATAGACTCCGTATCAACTAGAGTCAAATCAATAAAAAATTAACTCGGTCTCCTCTTGACTCTGATTTGGGAAGTTTAAAGGTGCCAAAATAAAATTATTTTATTCTTTTTAAAATTTATATTGCAATAAAAACTTGACTCGATCCCGGGAATAATTTTATAATAAAATAAAAACTTGACTCGCTCCTGACTCGAGTCAATTTTATGAAGTAAATTTTTAAAATAAAATAACATAAAATAAAAATTTGACTCGCTCCCACCAATGACGCTAGCTTGCCGACCAGCCTCTCCCTGCCGCCACCAGCACTCTGTCCCCCCCCCCACCCCCACACCCGCTGCCCCCTATATTATTAAATAAAATTTTAAAAAATATAAAAATAATTTCTTAATAAAAATTTGACTCGCTCCTCACTTGATTCAATATAACGAAATAAATTTTTAAAAAATTTTAAAAATAAAATACCATAAAATAAAAACTTGACTCGAGTTGGGAACAAGTCAAGTTTTATTTTATGGTATTTTATTTTTAAAATTTATTTCATAATATTGAATCGAGTCAAGTTTTTATTAAGAAATTATTTTTAGATTTTTTTAAAATTTATTTTATAATATTGACTCTAGTCTAGAGTGAGTCAAGTTTTTATTACAAAATTATTTTATTTTATTTTATTTTTAAAATTTATTTCGTAATATTCACTTTAGTCATGACCGGGTCAAGTTTTTATTACGAAATTGCCATCAACCCCCCTCCTCTGTTTTTGCCATCACCGTTGTTTTTGCGCGGCACCGTCGGCGGTGCTGCACATGACATCGGCGGGCGGTTGTGGCGTCATGGGCAGAGAGGGAGAGGGAAACAGGGCGACAGGGGGAGACGGCGCCGGGGCGGCAGGGGGAGACGGCGCGAGGTGGGGACAAAACTGGGTGGGTGGGGGGGGTGAAGCGCTGCCCTGGCGGCGCAGACGGGTGGGCCGCCGGGTAGACGCCCGGCGGCAGCGGGGCGGGGGCGGGCGAGGGGGGCAGGGGGTGGCAAGAGGGGGTCAGGGGGCGGTAGGAGGCGAGGCAGGGGGCCTGGGCCGGTGGGGGCAGGGGGCGGCGGGTGTGGGGGGGCGGGGGGCAGGGTGTGGGTGGCGGCAGGGAGGCGGTCGGCAAGCGGTGGCATCGGCAGGCACCCGAGTTGTGGGCTTGCTCACGCTCGGGCGGCGGCCCGGGATGTGGGCTGGCTCACGGGCGGGGGCCAGGAGGTGGCGGCGGCGGGGACCCAGGATGTGGGTTGGCTCTCGGACGGGGGCTCGAGATGCAGGCTGAGGCTGGCGGGGGGCGGGGGCCGGGAGGCGGGGCTGGCCACCGGGAAACGGTCGGCAAGGAAAGGAAAGGGGTGGGAGCTGATTAGGGGGGGTAATGGGTTTGATTGTGGACCGCCGGATCTGGATCCGACGGTCCACAATTCTGAACGCTGCATATGCGCTGCATTTTCATGCAGCGCATAGCAGTTAATTTGTAGATCTTATAAGCCACTACGCCATCGGACGGAATTAAGAAATAATTATATGTTAGGAGGTGGACGGAAAGGGGACTTGCACAGCTAGTGCCTTTTACCAGAGATAGATTGCCAAAGAAGGTTTCTGTGGAGTGCAACACATATTTATGATCCAAAGTATAGCTATGCAACTCAATGGTTAACGATGGTCTATCCACAATCGACGATACATATGACGTTTATGGAACATTGGAAGAGCTTGAGTTGTTTACTGAAGCAGTTGAGAGGTACCAACAAAATATCATCACACATCGATCCTTCTTGTTCATGCATTTACAACTTATACGTACGTACATCCTCATGTTTATATGTGCAATATATGCAATAAATGATGTAGGTGGGATATTGGTGCACTTGATAAGCTCCCTGCATATATGAGGCCCTGTTACTTGGCCCTCCTCAACTACAACAATGAAATGGGATACACAACTCTGAAGTTGCAAGGGTGGAACATCATACTGCTATTGAAAAAATTCGTAATAACTCCCGAAGAATATTTTAATCTCTTTGCCTATAATAATTTTAATCTCTTTGCATATAATAATTTTACTTCGATAGAGAAGAATATCTACCGAGGGGTGATTTTAACGTACGCAGTGGGTAGATACATGCAATTCATATTTGGTGGGGGCAAAGTGGTTTCACAAGGGATATATTCCCAGTTCAGAAGAATATATGAACAACGCTTACGTTTCCATTGGTGCCCCCGTCGTCTTATCAACCATGTTCTTCCTTATGAATCAAGAGATTACGGAGGATAGAATCCGTCCTCTCATGGACTACCAGGACATTATATATCCGACATCGCTTGCTGCTCATCTTCAAGATGACCTAGGAACCTCAACTGTATGTTTTTTTTATAAATGTTTTTTTAAACATGCTCGACCGATGATGAGTTATTAATCCTGATCAATGTTGAACCTTCAGAATGAGCTGAGAAGGGGAGACGTGCCAAAGGCAGTCCAATGCTACATGCATGAAAAAGGAGTCTCGGAAGAAGTTGCAAAACAGAATGTAAAGCATATGATCAGTGATCTCTGGAAGAAGATGCATAAATATCTGATTATAGGTTCTGTCTTCCCCATAGATTTTGTAAAATCCTCAATGGATTCACAGCGAACACTTCTGTGGTTCTATCGGGTTGGAGATGGATATGCGTTCGAACGGGAAAGGACATTTGATCTATTTAAGAGATTGGTTGTTGAGCCAATTCCTCTAGGCAGTAATATTGTACAAGACTAAGAATTATGCTGCCAGTTATCAAGTATACATTCCTATACCAAATTTTACCTTTGACTGTGCTATAAACTCCTTATATTTAAAAGGTTTGTTTGTGTTATAAATTGATGTATGACACTTGTGAGCATTGTTCTAGCTTTAGGTTTATATATGCAGTTTGACCTGAATTTTCCTCCACCAAATACTTGTAAAGTGTAATACATCATATATAAACATCAGTAAAGTGTTGAAATAGTACTTTTGTACAAAAAAAAGCACATAAAGAATTCAGGTTTAGCAAGTACTGAAACAAGAAAAGTAAAACAAGTGTTTATATCAAAAGGCCTTGACACACAGTGCATGACACTTCAAACATCATTAAAAGTAGTTTTGATGATATACCAACTTGAAAACTTTTCTTTTTGTAATTAATTGTTAACCTTGTCCTTTCTGAGGAAGCATCTCCAACAATCAGCCAACTATGAGTGCCACAATTTCTTTTAAAGAAGTTTGATGCTTTATGAATAACGAAACTGCTGCTTGTAAGCAATTAATCTTTTAGAGTGTTAGACATTTCTATGGTATGTTTAGGAGAGAGCTCAGAGAACTCATCACACCTTTGAAGATCGATGTCGTGCAGCATTTCTCCTAGCACAGCAACCAACGAAGTACACCAAGGACTAAAGAGATGTCAAACAGTCAAATAATAAATATATGTTAAACTTTCAGAGACTGAAAATGAAAAAATACCTTCTAGAATAAATTGAAGCAGAGACTAATTATCATCAGCTATGAGGCATATCTATGAAAATCAGTATAATTCTAGATAAAAAGTACTTGAGTTTCATTTTCAAGCATATTCCTATTTGGCTTTACTTGTTTCAGTTTTACATTTCAAGGTTGACATATCTTTAGAGGCAGAATAACTCACCAAAA
>JAURVB010001291.1:0-151076 GCA_033002965.1 Piper betle | reverse complement strand
TGATAAAAAAGCCACCTAAGCGGAATGCGACTTTTCCCTGAAATTTAGCACCAAGTCCAAACCAAACGGATATCCAAACACAATCACAAGAACAGTAGCAGCAACACCTTGTGACAGCCCCTGCTCGTCACTGCACAACCTGAAAAACCAAGGAACAGGTTTGTGCAAGGCGCCACCCACATGCAGCATCAACTACTACCCTTTTACAGGAAATCTTCCCAACCTTTATTTCATCATCAAGAAACAAGGAATCAATGTAACTATCTACCCTAGTTACACAGCTGGTTGTGGACATGCAACCCCACAATCATGTCCCTCTTCCCAATCGAAGGACTGCAAGGACAGCAAGTTCCCCACTCACAAATCCTCACCTCACAACCCTCACACCAGCCCCCTAGCTGGACGTGGTTACAAGCTAAATAGCAAGCATGTTGTGAGTACAAGAGAGCATTACCTCAATCCAGGACAGCACTCCTTGGAGCCTTGAACAGCAGCTCTCGCCTTCAATCTCCAGCAGCCTTCCCTTCTTTGGATCTTGGTCGCCAGCTCCCTTCTTCTGTTCTTGAGGTTTCTCCTCCTCTAGAACAGGCTGAGTTCAGCTCCAAAACTCCCTTGGAGTTTCCTGCTTCCAGCAGGAACGAACTCCCCTCTTGGAGCTCTTCTCCTCCAAGCCTCCAAGCCAAGGACGACCTCCAGCAGCTGGAACTCTCCCTCACTTGCTGCCTCTCTTTTTCTTTTTGATGCTTTTCTTTGCTAAAAGCAAACCCTAATGGTTTTACTAGTTTGTTTACAAGTGTGGGCTTACAACCCACTAATGCCTAAGCCCACCAATTGGGCTGGCACACCAACAAACTCCCCCTCCAGCTCAAGTGGTGGGCTCTGACAAGCCCGCTCTTCGCCGACAAGCTTCAAGCTTCTCCTTCGGCAAAGTCTTGGTCAACATATCCGAACCATTCTCACTGGTGTGTACCTTGGCTAAGTGCAACTGCTTCGTCTCAAGCAAATCTCTAATCCAATGATACCTCACGTCGATATGTTTCGACCTTGAATGAAACGATGAGTTCTTGGAGAGGTGGATAGCGCTCTGGCTATCGCTGAACACAACATACTTGTCTTGGCGCAAACCTAATTCATCAAGGAATCTTCTCATCCACAAAGCCTCCTTGCAACCCTCAGTAATTGCAATATACTCGGCTTCTGTGGTAGATAGCGCCACACACTTTTGCAGCTTTGATTGCCACGACACGGCCCCCCTGCAAAAGTCATCAAGAATCCTGAAACGGACTTCCTGGAATCAACATCACCTGCCATGTCTGAATCGGTGTACCCAACTAGCAAAGGTTCACTACTACCGAAACGTAAACAAACCCTGGAAGTACCTCGGAGATATCTCAATATCCACTTCACTGCTTCCCAATGTTCTTTGCCAGGATTGGAGAGGAAACGACTGACTACTCCAACGGAATGAGCAATATCAGGCCTGGTGCAAACCATGGCATACATCAAACTGCCAACCGCGGACGCATACGGAACTCGACTCATGTCCGCCTTATCTTTATCACTTGTGGGGCATTGCTCCGAATTGAGCTTGAAGTGACCTGCAAGTGGAGAGCACACAGATTTGGCCTTGCTCATATTGAACTTCTCTAAAACCTTCTCAATGTAGTCTTCCTGAGACAACCATAGTTTCCCATTCTTTCTATCACGAGAGATCTTCATACCGAGTATCTTCTTCGCCGCTCCTAAGTCTTTCATCGCAAAAGACTCGCTCAACTCTCCCTTCAACTCAGCAATCTTGCTAGTATCATGGCCTATAATCAACATATCGTCGACATACAAGAGAAGAATAATGAAATCATCATTTGAATACCTCTTGACGAACACACAATGGTCTGACGATGTCCGGCTGTACCCACGACTCACCATGAAAGAGTCGAACTTCCTGTACCACTGCCGCGGAGCTTGTTTCAAGCCATACAAGCTCTTCTTCAACTTGCAAACAAGCTGCTCTTTCCCTCTGACTCTGAATCCCTCGGGCTGCTCCATGTAAATTTCTTCGTCTAAGTCTCCGTGAAGAAATGCAGTTTTTACATCAAGTTGCTCGATCTCCAGGTTCAGGCAGGCCGCTAAACCAAGGGCAACTCGGATCGAGGGCATCTTCACCACTGGCGAGAATATTTCTTCAAAGTCGATTCCCTTCTTCTGACCGTACCCTTTCACAACCAACCGTGCCTTGAATCGTGGCTGCGAGCTAGCATTTTCGATCTTCAACCTGTAGACCCATCTATTCTTGAGAGCTTTTTGCCTTGCGGTAACTTCACCAAGTCATAAGTGTGGTTCTCGCGAAGAGACTCCATCTCCTCCTCCATGGCTTTCAACCACTGCTTCTTCTCATCAACTGAGGTCGCCTCTTGGTAAGTTTCCGGCTCTCCGACATCGGTGAGCATCACATACTCATCTGAAGAGTATCTCGTAGACGGAAACCGTTCTCTAGTGGATCTTCTCAAAAAGGTTCTTCTGGTGACTCGTGAATCTCTTCTTCAACTTCATTAGTTGGCTCGACATCATCAACTGTAGGGAAATCACCATTTGCGGGACCGGTAATATCCTCCGGAGCCGCTCCCCCTTGATCGGGATACACTACAGGTGTAGGGACTGGATCTAAATCGATCAGATCGTCGCTGTACTGCTCTTCCATCTCCGCCTTATCAATGTCTTTGATACCATGGTCTTCCACGAACACTGCATCTCGGCTTCTGACAAGCTTTCTCTGCACCGGGTCGTAGAACCTATAACCAAACTCATCGAGACCATAACCGATGAACACACACGGCCTTGTCTTCACATCGAGCTTCGATCGCTCATCTTTCGGAATGTGAACAAAGGCCTTACAACCAAAGACACGCAGATGACTGTACGAAGCTTCCTTTCCCGACCACATCCTATCCGGAACCTCAAAACCTAACGGAACACACGGTGTGAGATTCAAAACATGTACCACTGTACTCAAAGCTTCACCCCAGAAGCACCTCGGCAACTGTGACTGCGAAAGCAAACATCTCACTCTCTCAACTAGTGTTCGGTTCATCCTCTCAGCTAAGCCATTCAACTGAGGAGTCTTTGGAGGTGTCTTTTGATGTCGAATGCCCTGTTGCCTACAATACTCATCAAACGGGCCGCAATACTCCCCTCCATTATCTGTTCGGATACACTTGAGCTTCACACCTGTACATCTTTCCACGCGGGCATGAAACTGTTTGAAGACGTCTACAACTTGATCTTTTGACTTCAACATGTACACCCAAATCTTCCTTGAATGATCATCGATAAAAGTCACAAAGTACAAGGCACCACTAAGTGTTCTCGTCTTCATCGGACCACACACATCAGAATGAACCATATCCAGAATACCCGGCTTGCGAGGGTGGGGAACTCTCTTGAAGGAAACTCTCGTTTGCTTACCTGCTAAGCAATGAACACAGCGCTTCAAACAACCATTCTTCATACCTGAGAGGAGATTCTTCTTGGCCAACACCATTAGGCCTTTCTCGCTCATATGGCTAAGCCGGTTGTGCCAGAGTTCTGCAATGCCTTCATCATCCACCGTATTAATCGTGGAAACCGCGATCTTCACATTCATCACGTATAGTGAGGAACACTTCTGTCCTCTCGCCACAATCAAAGAGCCTTTGGTGAGTTTCCACTTCCCGTCACAAAAAGTGCTACAATACCCTTCGTCGTCGAGCTTGCCAGTGGAGATCAAATTCATGCGGATGTCGGGGATGTGCTTTACACCTTTCAAGACTAAGGTGCTTCCGCTCTCGGTCTCCAAGTGCACATCTCCCATACCAATGGCCTTAACAACGCCATCGTTACCCATCCTAACACTTCCACAGTCACCGGGAGTGTAGGATTTAAAGAAATCCCTCCGCGAAGTAGCGTGAATCGAAGCACCGCTATCGATCACCCAACTGGTCTCCTGACAAGCGACATTAACAGTGTCGGCATCATACATCACTAGGAACTCATCTGTGGCTGCTGTCACGACCTTGTCTCCTTTTTCCCCATCACCGGTATTCTTCTCTTTTCCCTTGTCATTTTTGTTCTCCCTAAGAAACTTGCGACAAAATCTCTTGATGTGGCCCTTCTTGCCGCAGTGATGACACTCAATATTGGCGTACCTGCCGGTCTTGCTCTTACTTCGGCTTCTATCTTTCGGACCCTTACTCTGACTCCTCCCCCTGTTGTCGGTGACCAAGACATCTGACTGTGAAGAGGACCCTGTCGACTTTCTTCTCATTTCTTCGTTCAGAACACTGCTCTTGACTACATCCATCTCCAACACACCATCTGGAGCCGAGTTCGATAACGACATTCTGAATGTCTCCCACGAGTCCGGTAAAGTACCAAGAAGCATCAACCCTTGAACCTCTGTATCAAACTTGATTTTCATTCCAGCTAACTGATTGATGATCCCCTGGAATGTGTTCAAGTGGTCTGTCATCGCTTTCCCATTCTGGTACTTCAAACCAAGAAGCTGCTTGATCAAGTACAACTTGTTGTTGCCGGTCTTCCGAGCGTACAACTCCTCGAGCTTATTCCATAAGCTCTTTGCGTTCTTTTCTTCACTGACGTGGTTGAGGACGTTATCATCTACCCACTGTCGAATGTAGCCACACACCTGGCGATGAACTAATTCCCATTCGACGTCCGACTTATCAGCCGGCTTCGCTCCAGCGAACACAGGCAAATAATAATCCTTCACATAAAGAAGATCCTCCATCTTCCCTTTCCACACATGGTAGTTGGAGCCATTCAACGTTACCATCCGACTTGTGTTACCCTCCATGATTTGAACTAGGCACAAGGACTACGCTCTGATACCAGTTTGTTGATAAAAAAGCCACCTAAGCGGAATGCGACTTTTCCCTGAAATTTAGCACCAAGTCCAAACCAAACGGATATCCAAACACAATCACAAGAACAGTAGCAGCAACACCTTGTGACAGCCCCTGCTCGTCACTGCACAACCTGAAAAACCAAGGAACAGGTTTGTGCAAGGCGCCACCCACATGCAGCATCAACTACTACCCTTTTACAGGAAATCTTCCCAACCTTTATTTCATCATCAAGAAACAAGGAATCAATGTAACTATCTACCCTAGTTACACAGCTGGTTGTGGACATGCAACCCCACAATCATGTCCCTCTTCCCAATCGAAGGACTGCAAGGACAGCAAGTTCCCCACTCACAAATCCTCACCTCACAACCCTCACACCAGCCCCCTAGCTGGACGTGGTTACAAGCTAAATAGCAAGCATGTTGTGAGTACAAGAGAGCATTACCTCAATCCAGGACAGCACTCCTTGGAGCCTTGAACAGCAGCTCTCGCCTTCAATCTCCAGCAGCCTTCCCTTCTTTGGATCTTGGTCGCCAGCTCCCTTCTTCTGTTCTTGAGGTTTCTCCTCCTCTAGAACAGGCTGAGTTCAGCTCCAAAACTCCCTTGGAGTTTCCTGCTTCCAGCAGGAACGAACTCCCCTCTTGGAGCTCTTCTCCTCCAAGCCTCCAAGCCAAGGACGACCTCCAGCAGCTGGAACTCTCCCTCACTTGCTGCCTCTCTTTTCTTTTGATGCTTTTCTTTGCTAAAAGCAAACCCTAATGGTTTTACTAGTTTGTTTACAAGTGTGGGCTTACAACCCACTAATGCCTAAGCCCACCAATTGGGCTGGCACACCAACAGGTTAGGGTCGCTGAAGGAGGCGATTTATGGGCGCCGGTTTACTGGCGTTGGGGCACAGATACTTGGTGCGGATGACAAGTATATATGTCAGTACTCTGAAGAATCGAAGAACTTCTGGGGAAGTAAGTTCCTTTCTTGGTTTTGGATTTGATATAATAGTTTTTGCTGGTCAAGCACGTAATTGTCAAAGGAACTAGTGTTAAACTAATCTTTATTGCCATTGGATACTATTTACTTTGAAATACTGTTAGCAATATTGTAAGCTTTTTCATTAAGTATCCCACTGTTAAAATTCATTTGGTTGCAAGTTGGTGTTTGCTGATATAAGTGTGTAGGTGCTGAGTCGGTTTTTTTCTTTTTTGTATGTGCAGAGTAGATCATGCAACGTTAAGTGATGAAATTCACATATGCGCATCCAGGCCATCACTGTCATTCACTAATTAGAATGATCGTCTTCTTTTCCTGCTTTTGTTATTATTTTGATCATTTGCTGGCACCTAGGTAGGGATGAGTTGATGTTGGGGAGTACCTTTGTAGCTCGGAACGGTGCATCCCCTCCACAAAAAGAAGTTCCTCCTCAGGTTTTTTCTTCTCTTGTAATTTTCAGTGGAAAATTTGAACTTTTTTGTTTCTCGTTTTGCAGTGCTTTGGCTGCCATGTGTAAGATTGTACCCTAGATAATTTTATTTGTAGATAAATCATGCTCGAAATCATTTTAGATATTTTCCACTTTGTTAAAATAGGCAATGTGGTGTTTAGTTGCTCTTGTAGAATATGATTCATCTCATAGTTTTTAGTTTTTCACGTGTAGTTGTGCAATTTTCACTCATAATCTTTCCACATGTAAATGATCAGCCTAACATATCAGCTATGAAGTTTTATTCATAATTTTTTCGTGGCAGTCATCATCTATAGACTTTTTTTGTCTAACGGCATAATCTTATATTTTTTATTTTATATTACCACAGGAGTTCAACTGCCGTGTGTCAGAAGGATTTCAAGTGACCCCAGTATGGCATCAGGGTTTCATACAAGATGATGGGAGGTATGCAAACTATATACATTAAGTTTTCTTAGTTTTCATCTTCTTTGTCTAAAATGTCATTATAAACTTAATTTGTCTTTAATTTTAATGTATTTATAATTCCATTCACCACAGTTATAATGATCATAAGTGCTGCATGTCTCCTAATTACCTTTGTGGTTTCAATGGCCATCTATTTTATTGAGACTGGAACCTCTTTTTATTTTTGTGTTCGTTCAATTAATCTGTTGTGTTTAGGCTGCAATCCTTAGTTCCTAATGTGAAAGTTAATATTGTTATTTCTCTACTCTGTATATTGGTGCCATTTTTTATTTTCTCTCGGATTTGAAGTCGATAAGGTTTTTTCCTTTTTAAATTTGTTATCAGATCTATGTATGTGCCGACTGTTAAAACAGCTAGGTGGGGCGTACAGTACTCAACCTGTCTATGGATGGGGCAACGTGAGGGATAAGCAAAAATCTACTGCTGGCTGGCCTGCTGCTTTTCCTGTGTTTGAACCACACTGGCAAATATGTATGGCAGGTGGACTATCCTCAGGTATGAGGGATTCTTGTTTTGATCAAAATCTCAAGTACAGAAAGAGGAATTTCAAATGATAATCATATTTGTTTAATGAGTGACCTTTTGTCTTTCTGAGGAACACCCAATATTGTCAATCAGGACATCTGTTTATCAATATATATACTCACAAGAACAAGGATTTTTCTTAGACCGGGCAAGTTTCCTTAAGATAAAAAAGAGCAGATCTTCCTACAAGTGTCTGGATTAGGTTCATTTTTTAGGGAAAAGAACATGCAACACCCGGCCAAAAATGCTCTACATGAGGTTTTTCTACTAATCTAGGAATGAATGGACGGTCATGTAGGTTGTAATGGTTGATAATCAATTACAAGGGTGCACTCTCCCCCTATTAAAACACTTAGGCAGACCAGCCACACCTAGGACAAAACAAGGTCTAAGCGGAAAGAAGTGGAGTCCCTTTTCCACTCATGACAACCACTTATTAGCGATCATTCCCTTCAAAGATAGCAAACACATTTTATCATGAAAATGATGACATGAAGAGCTAAGCCGATCATAACACGTTGCATTGTCAATCTCATTGTTGGCAACTTCATGTGTTAAATTTTGACATTTCATAGTGGCCACCTTTTATAGCTGTTTCGTCATCAGGTAATCAATTTAATTTTCTTTCAGAGAAATTCAAAATTTACTGGATTTTCAGTCACAAAATTTAGCATGTGTTGAATTCAGGTTTGCTTCTTTGTTTTACAGGTTGGATTGAATGGGATGGGGAGTATTTTGAATTCAAAAATGCTCCATCTTATTCAGAAAAGAACTGGGGTGGAGGCTTTCCAAGAAAATGGTTTTGGGTGAGTTCTGCTTCTGCTGTATTGATGCAGAGCTTCTTTAATGCCAGATATTGGTTAACTGTTGGTAAATAAAGTATCTGATGTGTATCTGATAATGTATCTGATGTGACAAACTTTTTTCATAAAGTTTTATTCTGCTGTTCCTTTTTTGTTTAAGTACCTTCTTCTGAAGTCTTTAACTGCTTTAAGATCTGAACTATCAAATGCTACTTTTTCCAGCCCTTAAAACATAGACCTTGCAGGTGGAACTGGAAACAACAACGACCGAACCAGGCTGTCCTTTGCGTGCTCCTACAATGGAAGCTGGGCCTGCTCCTGCATGCAAAGGCACATGCTTTGGTGATCTTAAGTTACGATTATGGGAAAAGAGAAATGACGGCAGTAGAGGACAGGTTCCAATTTGTTTAGTCATTTTGACTCACTATCTTCAATTGATAAGCTTGATTACCAGAGTAGATGTTTTCAAGTCCTGAATCTTCTAGTTAAATTTTGTTGTCACTTTTTTTGGGGGGCAGATGATTCTTGATGTTACCAGTGATATGGCAGCAGCAGAAGTTGGTGGTGGACCTTGGTTTAACACATGGAAAGGCATGAGCAAGTCGCCGGAACTTCTTGCACAAGCAATTAAACTACCTTTTGATGTAGAGGGGCTCTTCACCTTGGCTCCATTCTTCAAACCCCCAGATCTATGATATTATTGTGGCACAATACACCAACTGTGGTTAAATACTCATTGATTTGGGAGGAGAACGTTGAAGTATACAATAAATCTATTTACCCACAACAATTTGTTGAATCATTTGTGCTCTTCTGGAGCGTGGATATGTAGAATGAATCTCACAAATAATGGAAATTGACAGTTTAGCGTCGGAATCCTCCATGGCGGTGCAATTTCATGAATCCTTGTTTAATTGATTGATTTTGGATATCTCAAGCAATATTTTTGGACACCATCACACTAGTCAAGATACCCGAACCATGCATGGGGTTTACTCAATAGTTACAAAAATTGAAAAGGACGTTGAATCAGATTGGAATGGAGTTATTGAATTAGACCAATTTATAAAAAATTAAATAAGAATTGGTCTATTTGAATCGGTCAAAATTAGTAAAATTATATAATGCATTAGGATAGTTATAAGGCAATTTTGGTGAGTTATTAGTTAGATAATATATTATTGTGATGTTATATTGTGTATTATATTTTATAAGATTGTTTCTTATTTTTTTAAAGATTTATTAGGAGATAGTTGTTATTTTTTACTTGAGTTAGAGTCGGATAAATTTTTATATAGAATATTGCCACCAACCTACTTTTCCTTCTCGATGCACCCCCCTCCCCCCCGGCCAAAAAACCTTCGACACTGCCTCGATTTACGTTGCCAATGTCGGCCTCGACCGCTGCACCACTGCCAATTGACGTTATCGGTCACTGCCAACACGTTGCCGAGTCATCCCCCATCTTTCTAGCCATTGCCCGGTCTCCACAACGTGGAGAAGGCCACGAGCTCACGCGCCCTCTCGACACGATTTCGATTTCGCCGCCACCGCCGCCAGTTGCCTGACCTTGTCTCCTCTGCCCTGTTTCCCCTTCCCAACACCCCCCTTGCAGCCTAGCCACCCCTACCATCCAACCGCTCTGCACCCTCGTCCCCCGCCACTCACCCAGCCACCCCGTCCCCCGTTGCCCCCCCCACACCCTCCTCCACACCCCAGTTGCCCGTCGCCCCCTGCCAACTAGTCCTTATCGCCGCCCAGCCAACCACCTCACCCCATCTCCCCCTTTTGCCTGAATCGACTAATTCTTACCCGAGTCGACTTGGGTGAGAATTGGCTCGAATCAACAAGAATCAAGCAATTCTAGGTTTGATTTTTTGGTAAAACAATCCACCATAATTTTAACTCGGTTTTCTTCCGAGCCAAGTTAAATCGGTTGATTCTAAATGGAATAAGACAATTTTTGCAACTATGGGTTTATTAAGCATTAATAATTTTGATTAATTATTTATAAAAGATGTTGAAAAAATTGGGAGCTTAATAAGTTTTTGGAATTTTTTTAAAATGTAAATAAGCACATGATAGAATATAAATAAGCAAACTCATTTAATGCAAATTAAATGGAGTCAATGAATAATGTCCAATAAATTTTTACTTTTGCCCAGAAAAAAGTTTAAAGCATTTAAAGAAGTTGACAAAAAATATAGCTTTTTCAGATTTTTTTTATAAAAGAACAAAAAAATCATTTAAATTTACTGATAAATAAATAACTAGACAACACATATTCAGAAAGTAAAAAAGTAAATTCAATATTTAAAGCATTTTTTTTAAAAAAATAAATTATATAACAGAAATTTAGAAAGTAAATGTTACATTCAATATATAAAATAAACTTTTCAAACAAAAAGGATTATGCAAATATTAAAGAAACAAATGTAGAAGGGAAAAATAAGAGAAGCACAAAGATAAGTAATTGTATCTTCTAAATTAGAGAAACGATGCCTGAAATGGATTTATATAATAAAGTTTCATTATATTTATAGTTAGTGCGTGGACGTCTAAATTTGTCCGTCCGTCCGACGTCCGAAGCATGTCCGGCCGAATTTGACCGACCGAATTCGATCGAATTAAAAGAAACCATACATGGACATTTTTTTGTCCGACCGAACGACCGACCGAGTGTCCGATATTTTATATCAATAATATAATGTCTTCAATATTTATAAGACTAATATTATAGTTTATGAAAATTTTAAAATATAAATATACAGTAAAATTAATTAAGTTTATACATAAAATTGATATTTAATATCTTAAATATCTAAAAATGACATACATATAAAAAAGATAAAAGTCACTCTTATATTTAGGAATTTAGAACTATACATTCACATTAATAATCATATCAAACCACTTACAATTTAGTTAACATGCTCTCAATTTTTAAAGTCAAACAAAAGATAATCAATGTATAAAAACTTTAAAATAATCATTGGCATCAAAATGTAGTCCAATATTGCATTTACTTCAAAGATAAAATATTCTACTAATTGATTCTTCATCTAGCTCACCTACATGAAAAAAATACAAAAAAGTTAATTACTCATGTTTTATATCCTCTTTATTTTGAAATTAGGATATTTCATTTCAATATGCTTCTATAAATGAGTAGTTTCATAACTTTCAGTTTTTCAAACTTATTTTCACAATAACGACAAATAGGAAATGTTTCATTCTTCTAATATTATCTATCAAAATAGGCGCATACACCAGATACTATTTTTCTCTTTTTTGATAATGTATTGACCATAGATTCTCCTTCTTTAGCAATCGAATTTTTGCTATCTTTTTCACATCCACTTTGTTCATTTACATTTAATAATAAACTTGTATGATCCATCTTCGAAAAAAATATCACATTATAAACAAAATGTAAAAACCGCAATCTGAGTCAGGGTTTTATGCTTATGAACTGATCGGTTCATACGTCGATTCGAGTCGAGTATGTTTTAAAATATGTGTACTGAACCGATGCCGGTTGCGTGTATGAGCCATGAGGGTCATGTGTACCCAAATATATGATGATAATGTCATGAACACAAAAGAAAAAAATAAGTTATTAGAATATATAAATGCATGTTAGTTATTTTTTTATTTTTATATATAGTGGATCGTAAAATTAATTTTAGGTCGTTTACCGCGTTAGGACGCGTTACAGGGAATTTGGGTGGGTTATTAGTTATAAAGCATGTCGTTATGATGTTGTAGTGTTTGTTTTATTTTATGAATTTTTTTCTATTTTATGGATTTTTTTAGGATTTATTTTGAGTTAGTTATTATTCTTGACTCGGGACGGAGATGGGTCGAGTCGAGTCAGGTCTTATTTACGATATTGCCATCGCTCAAACCCCCGACCCTTTTTCTCTTCCCCGTCCATACCCTTGCCACGCCGCCCCTTTTCGTCGCCGCCAACATCGCCCCGCCGCTGATTGTCGCCACCAGGCCCTGTCGCGGCGTTGCCGTGATGCCCCAAGCACCCCGGCCGTCGCCCGGCCTCCACAACGCCGCGGCTAGTGACGTGCTCACGTCGTCGATTCCACCGCCGACGACCCTCATCGCTGCCGTCCAGTCACCGCCACTGTTGCACGAATCGGCCGATTCCGTGCGAAATCGGCCGATTTAAATCGGATCGGCGCGATGCCGATCCGATTTCGGGGCCGACCGAGTCGGCCCCAAATCGGCCTCGGAATCTGCCGAGTTCGGCCTATTCCGACCGATTTAACTCGGAATCGGAATCGGCCGATTTAAATCGGAATCGGTTTTTTAATGAAATTACTAAAATACCCTAGGTATGATTTTTATTAAATTATTTAAGCATGGGTAAAATGGTAATTTGGATTTTAAAAACCTAAAATCAAACCCGCTCCCCCCACGCCGCCGCCGCTCGTCCGCCCGCCGCCGCCCCGTTTCCGCCCTCCGCCGTGCTCCCCGACTCCGGGCTCGCCGTCGACCGGGCTACCGACCTCGCCGCCGACCTCGCAACGTCGCCGCCGAAGTGTGGCCGGACCGAATCAGGCTGTGACGCACGAATCGCCGCGACTCGCCGCCGACTTGCCGCCGCTCCGGGCCGCCTCGCCGCCGCTCCGGGCCGCCTCGCCGCCGTCTGCGGGCCGCTGACTGTTGGTCCGACCGGGGGGCTGCCGACATCCTCCGACATCGCCGCCGCGAGACTCGCCGCCGACCGGGTCGGCGGCGGGGGTAAAGAGTGGCATTCTCGTAATTAAAAGTTGACTCGAGTCTAACTCGAGTCAAAAATAATAATTAATTCTAAATAATTTAAAAAAAATCTTAAAAAATATTTAAAAATATCAGAAACTATAATACACAGAATAATATCAAAATAACATCAATACCCAATTTTAATATATTTATATTATAAATTGTCAAATTATTATATATGACCGATTAAATTAATTTGGACTGATTCAACTGAACCGATTCTTGGCCGATTCAGACCGATTCCGATTCCGATTCCGACTCCCTGGAAAACCGATTCTGATTCCGATTCCGATTCATGCAACCATGGTCACCGCTTTGACATTGCCGACCCTCCCACGGCCTTCCTCGACAAGAGCGGAGCCATCGCCGCCCAGGTCGGTCAGATTTAGTCACCCACCACCGACCGCCTCTATTTAGCCTTTTCCGGCTAGCCGCCACCTCCGCCGAACACGTCGACGTCGTAGATGTGTCAAGCTCGCCAAGCCAATTCCAATGGTTCCAGCGAAAGGGTTTTGCTAGCAGCGCGGAGCGCGGCCGAGGAGGGCAAGCGGCGACGGAGGCAACGGCGGTGCTGACGATTTTTTTGGAAAATAAGGTAATTTTGGACTGTCCGCGGACACTGTTCGGGCCCGATGGACAATTTGACATCCGAAGTCAGTCGGACAAATTTTGTCCAATGAAATTTCGGACAGACACGGACAATAATTTGTCCGATGTCTGTCCGACCGATGCCCACCCCTATTGAAAATATTTAATGATCTTGTTTGTTGTAACAATATATTTTTGTATAGTTGCCAATATTAATCAAAGGGAAATCTTGTATCTTGATCTTGTAATCAGGATTATTGCAGTTATATTGGTTGATATAATTATCAGATTGTGTAGTTAATAGGTATAATGTGTTTAATAACTACAACAATTAAGGAGGAGGTAGAAAGCTCATAGGCAAAAAGGGAAAATATCATAAATAGCCACATTTCAAAAAAAATTCAAAAATAGCCAAATTAAAAAAATTACATTAGTTATTTTTAAAATTTTCATATCAATTATGACCAAATTTTATCTTTTTTAAAATAATAACAAAAATACCCATAAGATTTATTTTTACAAATACCAAAATATATAATGGATGAAACTTATAATTTTTTGCTAATTATGTATATATATATATATAATTAACTGATAAATATTAAATAGAATATAAAACTATTATTGATGAGCTAAAAAGCAAAATTATTTTTTATTAAATTTTAGACAATTAAAAAGAAAATTAAATTTTAGGCCATCAAAGATAAAATAAATAAATAAATAATTTTTCATATGCTTGAAATTTTAATTTGAAATTGTCACATTTTATTAAAAATTAAAACGTTTGTTTTATTCAATATATTTTTAATATGACTATTTTTTAAAAAAAATGAAATATCATTCTTTATACAAAATAAAAAAATGTTTGAGAAAATTTAAAGTTAGATTAAGTGTATTGATGTCAACAAAACAAAAATTATGAGGAAAATATTCTTAAAATATATAAATTGGCTATAATGGAAGTAAAAATTTGAGATCTGAAATTTAAAATTTTTATTATTTGTGATAGAAAATATTAAAAATTGATTATTTATGATATTTTTTGGGAGTACAGATTATTTGTGGCTTTGGAAATTCAACTATCCAGTGTGTCTAGGGAGGATCCTATTTTCAAGGATAATTAATATCATAATAATTATAATTGACTTTACATGATATGTTAATATATTTGGGTATTTTAATTAGCGAATTATTAGTTGAGCGTCCAGTAAATCAAACATTGTTAAAACTTTGACAATTCAACAAGTATCTATGGAAGGGTAGGATAATATAGAGATAAGAATTGAATAGTGGTGTTAATTTGTTCTTCTTCTTATTTAAGTCAGATTAGAGAAGTAAGAATAGGACTTGGCCTATAATTTGATTCGTGTACGTAAAATTTAAAGTAGATGCAGACTAATAGGTATATGGAAAGCTCATAAGCAAAAAGGGAAAATATCATAAATAGCCACATGTCAAAAAAATTCAAAAATAGCCAAATTAAAAAAATTACATTAGTTATTTTTAAAATTTTCATATCAATTATGACCAAATTTTATCTTTTTTAAAATAATAACAAAAATACCCACAAGATTTATTTTTACAAATACCAAAATATATAATGGATGAAACTTATATTTTTTTGCTAATTATATATATATATATATATATATAATTAACTGATAAATATTAAATAGAATATAAAACTATATTATTGATGAGCTAAAAAGCAAAATTATTTTTTATTGAATTTTGGACAATTAAAAAGAAAATTAAATTTTAGGCCATCAAAGATAAAATAAATAAATAAATATTTTATTATATGCTCGAAATTTTAATTTGAAATTGTCACATTTTATTAAAAATTAAAACGTTTGTTTTATTCAATATATTTTTAATATGACTATTTTTTTAAAAAATGAAATATCATTCTTTATACAAAATAAAAAATTGTTTGAGAAAATTTAAAGTTAGATTACGTGTATTGATGTCAACAAAACAAAAATCATGAGTAAAATATTCTTAAAATATATAAATTGGCTATAATGGAAATAAAAATTTGAGATCTGGCTTTACCTGATATAAATTTAAATTTTTTATTATTTATGATAGAAATATTAAAAATTGATTATTTATGATATTTTTCGAAAGTACAGATTATTTGTGGCTTTGGAAATTCAACTATCCAGTTTGTCTAGGGAGGATCCTATTTTCAAGGATAATTAATATCATAATTATTTATAATTGACTTTACGCCACATGATAATAATATACTTGGGTATTTTAATTGGCAAATTATTAGTTGAGCCTCCAGTAAATCAAACATTGTTAAAACTTTGACAATTCAACAAGTATCTATGGAAGGGTAGGGTAATATAGAGATAAGAATTGAATAGTCGTGTTAATTTGTTGTTCTTATTTAAATTAGATTAGAGAAGTAAAATTAGGACTTGGCCAATATTTTGATACGTGTACGTAAAATTTAAAGTAGATGCAGACCAAGACCAATTTTGATTTGTTTATGTAGACGTTATGCATATATTGACCACAACTTGTGATCATGAATTTGTGAGTTAGATATGGCACCAAATAATAATTAAGTTGATGATGCATGTCAAATCGTAAGATCAGATGGTAGGTGGTCATAATTTTCGTGGCTTTTTAAAATGTTTGCCTATGAGTTTTACTCAAGTTCCATATTCAATGCCAATTTAAAATGTCAATATCATTTTAGATTTTAATTTATAACTAAACCAATCAAAAAAATTTCATGAACGATGCTCCCATGAAGGGTTGATTAGTAGTTAGCTTTCCCTAGGTGATTGTCTATTTGCATTGCGAGAAAAATTAAAAAATGTGTACTTTTCTCGTATTTTTATTTATTTGGTTAGTCAGAAAATACATGAGAAAATTAATAAATTTATTTTTTATCATGTTAAAAATTAATTACTTAATAATTATTATTTTCCAACAAACAGTTGAAGAAAATAAGAGAGAGTGAACATAAGGTTATTTAATTTTTCTTTATTTCTGATCAAAGACATGGAAGAAAATGATGGAAAAATTAATTTCTTTTTTTTGTCTTTCTCACATCTTTTTTCCTTTTTTCTTTCCTGCAAAGTTCCAAAACACAGAGAAGCAAAGTGGTTCAATGCAATCAGCAGAGCTCCAAACCCTAATTCTAACTAGATTTTGCTCACTCCCACCCTGTGGAGGACATTTTTTTCGCCAAAGCACTCCATGAAATATCCTCATGACCAACTACATTGGCACTATTCTTCCCGAAGCGTCATTGGAACCTACTTCTAATTATTTGAATATTGATTGCGTATTGGCTCGGGCTCATATGGCACGAGGGCTGACGGTTATGGACAGCATGCCCAACTACTGTTGTGCAAGAAACACCTTCTTCAAGCCTACCTTTGATTATGGATCTTGTACAGTACTTCGTCAATGCCCAACATTATATATGGGGCAGTTCTACCCGTTTATTTGAACAGATGCATGGCTAGCTGTTTCTTCTCATCTCAACTCATGTATGCATGACTATTTCGCTTATATGCAAGTACGGCTAGCTAGCTGTGTATGAAAATTTTCTGAAACAAATCTTATCGAAGTTTGATTGGTATTTTGTTGGGTCTCTCTTGTTCTTCAAGCTCCTTTGAAACGTTAGTCATTAGACAATCTGGGTAATTTCTGAATTAATTTGGAGTAGGCCAAAGAGGACATGATGCCTTCCAAGAGTGCTCCTCTAGTTGTTATTGTGGCCATGGCAGCAGCGGTGATGATCGTGCACGTGGATGGTGCAGTTACCACGGGGCTCTTGAAGAACCTCACTGACATAAACAGACAGGGCCCTTTCTTAGGTGTGGTGATTCCAAATGCCTTTGAGATGAGCCCTCTTCTCCAATCAACCAGTTTTGTGCCTAGCAAAAACTTTCCTTACCTAGACTATGGAGGTGATCATAAGTAAATATTCATTCATTGCAGAATTGCATGTATTCGGGATGAATCGATGATCACCACTTTGCATGTTTTATTACGCATCCATGATTAGATTTATCTGGCTAACTGCATGCATTTTTATCATTGTCATCTCGGTAAAGAGCAGAATAATGCTTATTTTTGCAGGAAGAAGATTTAGGATTGGGAAGTTAGTCAATGAAAATGTTGTAATCGTCATGACAGGCCTCGGAATGGTATGTACTCAGACATAAAACAAAACATTTTATGTCAATCAAATTGTACTTAATAACTACTCAATATATAGGTACATACAGATCAAGAACTGCTGCAAGATAATCACTTGTTCGGTTTGCCTTGTAGCTTAATGCAGGTGTAGCTACGCAGTTGCTTCTGACTTTATTTCACATAAAGGGGGTTTTGCACTTTGGTATAGCAGGAAATGCAAACCCAAATCTTCAAATAGGAGACGTCGTCATTCCTCAGTATTGGGCTCATACAGGCCTGTGGAACTGGCAGGTAACGTTCTGCTATTTATATAAATCACTAATTTACCAGCTCGTTGATTGTGATTTTGTCTGTTTCCTAATCATGCTAATCATAAATCAGAGATTTGGAGATGGCCCAGAAGATGAATTATCCTTAGAAGCGAATGGAGATTACACCAGAGAAATTGGGTACCTTAGATTTGCAGACTACAATACTAACGTAACACAGACTACGAAGATTGACAACCTTCTAAATAATATTTGGTATCAACCGGAAGAGATATTTCCTGCATCTGGAAATCCAGAAGTCAGACAACATGTCTTTTGGGTCCCTGCAGCCCAAGATTATTGTGCAAAAGCCATAAACTTAGAGGTTGATTACTCAAATCAATAAACCTCACACACAGTGATTTAAGCCTTAAAACTGCATGTTCGCAAAGAAAGCCTTATGTTTGTACTTTTGATGTGTCAGGGTATGAAGCTAAATAGGTGTGTGAACTCTACATTGTGCCTAGAAAGGGAACCAATGGTGTTGGTGGTGGAGAGGGGAAGCAGTGCAAACATATTCATAGACAACGCCGCGTACAGGGAGTATCTAAACGTGAAATTTAATGTGACGGCCATTGACATGGAGAGTGCAGCAGTGGCACTGGTTTGCCAGCAGCAGGTGACCCCTTTCATTGCTATAAGGGCTCTATCAGATTTGGCCGGTGGTGGGTCTTCCCAATCCAATGAAGCAGCCGCCTTCGCTTCTCTTGCAGCTCAGAATGCTGTTGATGTTGCTGTTAAATTTGTCGCTTCTCTTGCAGCTCATAATGCTGTTGATGTTGCTGTTAAATTTGTCGCTTCTCTTGCAGCTCATAATGCTGTTGATGTTGCTGTTAAATTTGCCTCGCTAAAATGAACAAGTTTGATTATTTTCCAATGTACTTGGTAGTTTTGTTGGACAATAAATGCATATTTTGCTGCAATATTAGAAGTACGTCCATTGCTAGGTGTAACGAATGAGTTATTTATCTTTTAAGTAGCGGTACGTATAGGTTTGGTTTGTTGTTTCCCGAACTAAATTTTCCATTTAGCCTTCTGCGGCTGGCTGAATTTCTCCGCCAACCCGACCGTTCTTCTAGTCTAAACCTGAACAGAAACCGACCGAAAATTTTCAGTAAATTTTTTTTCCGATTTGGACAAAAGCCAAAACTGCGAAAAACTTTCCTACTAAAAAAAATCAGTTGTTTATATAGCGTAAGACCCGATCAGTAAAAAACTATTCATGATTATGGGCCATGAGATCTTATATCAGACTAAGACCTCTTCTATTATACGTCTGGTCTATGATTCAACAATCGCAATTCACAAGAAAAGGTACCTTATTCATACTTTAACACTTTGAGGGATATTTTACATATTCACAGTTTGAGGGTAGGGATGAACCAATTGACGATTTTACCCTAAAAAATTTACCTTTGAAGGGAGGTGTAATAGCAAATCCGTTCGATTTTCCTTTAACCGTGAATATTTAAAATTATACTCTTGAATCATAAAATATGAATAAAAATAGCCCTCTTCGTAAATTTTTAAAGTGCTGATTTGATACAACATCTTGCTTTTATTGGTCGACAAGACAATAAAGTGATGACAACTAAATATTTATTAATAATTGAAATTTGTAAATGTTCCTTTCGAAGTGATTTATAATTATAATGTGATTTAGTTGGCATTAAAAAAATGTAAAATATACGAAACTTTTTAATTACAATTTACAAAAAAATTAGTGAAGATAATATTTTTTTGTTACAAAATTATCCCTTCAAAAATTCACCACACCCCTTTTACTTGTATTTTTTATGAGAAATTGGTGAAGATATAATTTTCAAGGTGGACATCTAACCACTTGGTCATGTGAAGCCTTATTTGCAACTTACCATAAAATACTCTAACTATGAATATCTTTTTAGTACAATAGCAATACTTTTATCATGAATTATTATTTATAAACTTTATAGATTTTCCATTTCATTTATGTCATTTAACCAAATAGATCCTTATAGTTTAATTTTAAAAAATTTTCAGCCACGCCCAAGTTAAGTGTATGGGTATTTATGGACTTACAGAGTAGATATCAAGGATTTCCCAAGAAGGCATTTCTAAGTGGGTAACATGGTAACAGTTACGGTTAAAGATAAGTATCCTATAGCCGTGGATTTGTTTTGTATCTAATTCGACTCTTTCGGATTTGATTTGAATTTAGATTTTTTAGATATGTAATATATCTTAAAATATTTAGATTGGATATTTATTTGGGTAATCCGATCTGTATACGATTTGATTATGTGATATTTTCTAAATTTGTATTTTAGAACTAGTTTAAATAATTTTTTTTAATTTTTATATTAAAATCTACATTATTTATATTATTTTAATAAATCTGATCAAATTCGAACATATGTGGGTTTTGCGGATTTGGATTAAATAGAAATACAGTGAATGAAGTTAATGTATCTTCATATTTGGGTTGGATTCTGGTTCTGATTTTCAGATTCAGATCGTGTACAGATTAATATATTTGATTCATATCCAACCCAAATTTTTCATATCCGACCCAAATTTATTCCTAATTAAGGCATTGTGAGCCGTGACAAAAGGTTTTATCATGACAAGCCTAAATTACCACTCGAGTTATAATTGTTAAAGTAGGGTGCCATTCGCCAAGGCTTGTTCGAGTTAAACAATTTAAAAATCTTTAATTATGTATGCCGTGACAAAAGGTTTTATCATGACCGTGGGGATAAAGTTTAGACGTGGCAAAAAACTCTAATGGGCAGATGCTTGTGGGTTTTTTTTTCTTCCCTTTTTTTAAAAAAAAAGAAGAATGGGCAAATGTTAATCATTTTGAGAGCGAACTCAGAACTTTGATTAACAAACGCACAATTCAAACGCTGTAAATATTAAATATGTCAGACACAAGCCGACAGCCCGATCCAACGGGTTATTGGAGCCTCTTCTGTCTTCTGAATATGTCATCTCCATGGCAAATCGTTTACCACTCCAATTCCGTCCACAAGTTGGATGATCTTCTCTTTCTGGGTTTTCTACAATTTTAATTTCTAATCAAATATCCTTAGCAGGTAGCCATATTTATGAGGAACTTGAACGTCGATTTGTTGTAAAACTGAAGGATATCGTTGACTTCTTGTTAGAAGAATCTGTTCATAGATTACAAAAACGTTGAAGTAAATAAGTTAGATTTACTGCATGACATAAGATAGCCGTTGGCAAGTGTGGCCCTCCTTCCTTTCTTCCGCTCTCTTATTTAAAAAACCAGTGTGGCCACTCTCTTCTATTTCAAAAGATATTAGTGCTCGTTAGGTTTCATCTCTAGCTCTGCTTTGCACAGGCACCCATCTGGGTATTGACCTCTACCCTCTCTTTTCTCTCGATCCTTTTTTGTCTTGGCCTTTGCCTTTCATCGTTTCAAAAAATTTCTCTTCTTTTTCTGAACCTAGACCAGCTCCTTCTGTCTGCCATTGAGTCAGGACTGCTTCTTCATTTGAACTTCTGCAATCTGTTTCGTTGTTTGCTACTGGGAAGCGTCACAGAAATGAGTGCTTCCAAGTTCATAAAGTGTGTGACTGTGGGAGATGGAGCGGTTGGAAAAACTTGCATGCTCGTGTGCTATACCAGCAACAAGTTCCCCACTGTAATGTTTCTCATACCAATACAGCGCTTGCTTGTGTGTCTATTAATGGATTCATAAAATTAAAAAGATGAGTTTTTATGTGCGTTTTTTTCATCTGAGTGCATTTTGTTCTGCAGGATTACATACCCACTGTTTTTGACAACTTCAGTGCTAACATTGTTGTGGATGGAAGCATTGTGAGCCTCGGGTTGTGGGATACAGCAGGTATTTGACACTTTTGATCGCTAGTTAAGACCATGTGATGATTGAAAAGTTTATATAAAGTTTTAGGCAATTACTTCTTGTTACAACTTCCTGCAACATTGTGTCAACAGGCCAAGAAGATTACAGCAGGCTAAGGCCTCTGAGCTATCGAGGGGCAGACGTGTTCGTATTAGCCTTCTCTCTACTAAGCAGGGCGAGTTATGAGAACGTTCTTAAGAAGGTATGCCACTCAATTTTCATTTCTTTCAGCATGCCGAATTAAAGATTGCAGTGTTTTTTAATGTTTTACTTGCTTTGCGTAAACTACAGCGTTTTATCTGGATAATGATAATCATTGTTCTTTCCAGATTCAAGATAATGATAATTTGGTTCAAATGGCTTGTTTTTATACCCAGCTTGAAATTACATACATGCAAAATTTCCGTTTTTTGGTTCTGCTAATTGTCATCTGTTATCTTGAAATGAAAAATTCAGTGGATGCCAGAGCTTAGGCGGTTTGCTCCAAATGTTCCTATTGTACTTGTTGGAACTAAGCTCGGTGAGTAAACTATCTGGAATTTCTATCTTAACTTTGTTAATGTGAAAATCAACTAGTCATTCTCCTTGTTCTGTGACTTGTACATCAGATCTTCGAGACAACATAGCATATGCTTCTGACCACATGGCGGCTGGTTCAATCACTCCCTCTCAAGTATGGACTCCAATTTTTAGTGTCATCTATAATTTTGTATTTGTTTCAAACTCTAAGAGGCCTAAACCAAGCCGTTAATATGTTGAGTTTCCTTAATTGGTTGTTCATATATGACCAGGGTGAAGAACTCAGGAAGCAAATTGGTGCGGCGGCCTACGTAGAATGCAGCTCCAAGACTCACCAGGTTCTGTAGCAGTCTTTAGACTAACAACTTTTTTTGCTTTTGAACTTTTCAGAGTTAATCAATGAGGTGATTGCTTGTGTTTTGGCAGAATGTCAAAGCTGTCTTCGATACGGCTATCAAGGTCGTCTTTCAACCTCAGAGGAGAAGGGAAATGACAAACGGGAAAAACCAGAGGAGGTCCAATTTTTCTGTGTTGTAAGAAAGTTTTTTCAGAGCGTATATAGTTTCTTCTGCATCATATGTGCCAGCTTATAATGGGTTCAAAACAAGTGCGCTATCAGTTCTTTTCATGATGATTTCAAACCTGATTTTCCTTCAATTTATGCAGGAGTATTATGTGCGGGAGCACCTGTGCTACATCTTGAAATGATTCTTAGCTTCTTTCATATAGAGACGACAACGGCTGCTACTTATGCTGCTGGATCATCTGAATTGTACTAAATCTTGTATGGTTTCAGCTAGTTTGATTTCTGATATACGTTTGTGGGCAATGAAGAGGGAACATTTGTTTCTTCTAGCTAAGTATATTTTATTTGGTGATGTACGAATTCTTCAAGGTTTCATTTATGCCTGGATAACTAGATTATACAAGCAGATAACCTTTACAACAAATCATCCATGAGTTTCTCCCTGTGGACAACAAAAAGCTTAAATTGATTCAAAAAGCTTTATTGATCAAAAAGCTTTTGCTGGCCAATATCTTCTCGGTCATCTGAAGTAAAAATACAATTATTGTTTCCATGACATCAAAGACTGTGACACCGTACTTGCTTAAATTGATTCAAAACTAGAGAATAATTTACTTCTCTTACCTTTGCATTGCCTGGTTTATGGGAGCAGCAGTCCTAGCCTGCTGTTGAGTGTCCTGCAGTTTAGCAAGGTTTCCAAGCCAACCTATTATTGAGAGAATGTATTAGATAAAAAGAAAAATTACTGTTCATCCAAAGTTCCAAGGCCAAATTCATGCTGAATGTTGGCAGCAGCTCACCAAGGGAGGGGTCTATTCCCCTGTTTTTGAGTTCTCTGAATTCTTGACAAAGAGCACATGACGGGCAGCAAAGGTGAGCTATCCAATCCTGTGTAGGGGCTTGAACTAGATTGTACCTTCTTCTTAGCCTTGTCCTGTATGAGCTTCCCATTATCCACTGTGAACACAGAGTAGGTGCCAACAGTATGTACAATAGACTGCCCAGAGCGCAACCTGTTACGCACATGATAGTCAACACATGAACACTTGAACTAAAATATGGCGGAACTAATCAAAGAAGGAGAAAAGAAGCATGCCATATCCGAACTAGAAACGCATTCGTCTCTGTAAATTGTATGCATCTACAATCTAAGTTTCTTACTGATGTTGCCACCCTCCAAAATTTCAACAATCTGGCCAAACGTGACACAAGGGAAAAACGCTGTCATCAAAGCTGCCACAGAAAACAACTCATCAAATTTCAACCATAGGAAGTACGTGTGGATGAACAATGTATGTAATAATGTATGTACCATTGGAGGAATGTTCATGGCAATCAAACAACCCTGTTGTCCAACTGTTCCCAACAGACAAAGGTGTTGGACCGACAGGGCTTGCTCCCATATTCATGGTATGCCCGGCCGGAGGAAAGCTCACCGGAATATCATCCGGTGCGGGTGCATTATCTACGGGAACACCACTCATGCCCTGCATGCAGGGGCTTGCTTTCTTTGGAGGGCTCGTTGATGGGAACATAGCAGGTGCACCTTGAACTTCCGATACATCAACCGATGCCTCATAGTGGTAGTCTTCGTCTTTGGGCATGGCCTTCACATGATATACCGGAGCTGCCGTCTTCCTCAAAACTGCCGGCGGTGGGTGGTCGTCATCAGACGAGCTGCTGTCAAAGACCGATACTCTCCGGCCGAGGGTTGTCTCACCATCTTGTTTGCCTCCGACTCTACCCATATTAGATTATGGGTTTTTTTATCTCTTCACCCTTATCTGTCAATCAACACATATAACAGTACTGCACATATACGTGATTACTTATCGCATACCATCATAGTGCAATAAGAAAATATAATATAAATCAAGATTTGTAGAGAGCACCTGCCTAAGCGAAGGGAAAAGGAATGGTATGATTATATATAGAGTTATGTATAAGACGGCATAAAATTGATTGTACATAGGCGTCAAAATCCAAAATCAGAGCAGCTAAGGTTTCTTTTATTTTTTCCAGGTATTGGAGCAGTTACGTTGCCGGCTAGAAGGGAAGGCGCCAAAGGTTTTCGATAGGAGCAAACATGTCTTGTAAGCGGGCGGCTGGATTAATTAAAGGCATCTAATCAAATGTAAACCCATTAATTTCAACGTCAAGTTCGTTAGACCAAGCAAGTGTAGTCGGCAAACAAGAGCAGGATCTACGTACAACGGCTGAGTCAGAATTTGCTCCAAGAAAGGTAGGATTTAATTTGTTCAGAGACTAGGAAGGAAGATTAAATTAGATATAGTAGGATTGCATTGGTATGAGCTTGTAGTTGTTCGTTTTTCGATAATTCAGATCATAAGCAGCAAGCACAGAGGCTAGGTAAAGAGTAAATAACTTGCATATTGAGACAAAGGATTACAGTTTCCATGATAGAAGCGTTTAAGTTTAGTGTTAGGTGTAGGGTTAAGAGGAATTTTTTTTATTACAACCCCTTCTTCCGGTATTTTCCAACCAAATTTTTGTAACACCCTTCTGGACATTTTTCCTAGCACCCTTCTAAACTCGGTCAATAATAACCTCATGCCAAAGCTGTAGGAATAGGAGGCCAATATAACAACTATTTTATTACCTCACTGTATGGGAGAAAACAACTGCAGAGCAAATAATGCTTAAGTCCTTGAATGAGTCAAATCATCATTTAGCCCCATTGGATTAGTCAACCATCATGTAGCACTCAACATTTCAAAAAAAAAAAAACTATTTTCAAAACTAATACCATTAGACAAATACTATTAAGTGATGACCTATAAAATTTGCAACCGATTAATTAATGAAGCGGAAAAACCAAATCAAAAATAAAATTATTTAATATTAAAATAATTAAAATTAATTAATATATAAAATAAATAAATATTATAAAATAAAATATATGTACTAAATAAAGTATATAAAATAATTAGATAAAATAAATTATTATTTTATTTAATTATCAAGATCATTTTTCACCCCATGTGATATAAAATATTTTTTATTATTCTTTCAAATACCAATAAAAACTTAGGTGTTTAGTAGGAAGTTAAATAAAATAAAAGATTTTATTATTTACGTCAACTTTTTATTTAGTTATATTATGTTTTATTTTGTATTTTTATTTAATTTTGATTGATTTTATTTTCTAATGTGGCATTGTAACATTACCCATTAACCGGTTGCAAGAACACCTTATCATCACTTAATTGTGCTTAATTAATGGTGCTAGTTTTGCAGGATTGAGTGATTTTTTTTTTTAAATGAGCAGCACTAAGTGTGGTTTAGTGAAATGGTGAATAAGATTGACACAATTAAAAGTATATTGATGGCCAAAATAATATTTCACGGTACATGCATACATGAAAAAAGGAGTAATTATACGAAAATTAGGTACAGGTGTTGTACATGTAACACCTTGATTTTGACAGAACTTTAACGATCAAGTCGAATCATGTCTAAATCAATTAGTCGGTAAAACTCGAATAATGAAAACGGATCGAAACAACCCTCTTTTAAGTCTCAAGAAATGAAGACATTGTTAATATACGTGAAAATGCATTAAACATATATAAAAACATGAAAGAAACAATTGCACGTTAAGCACAAGTGTGTGTTGTATCTATTTATCTTTCCACCCAAGCCGACCCGACACACAGGTTCATAAGACCTACATATATAATAAGAAAAACGTCATTAATAAATATCAATAGTCTAAAAAATAACTAGTAGAAACTGGTAAGTATAAATTGATTTTCACGAGAAAAGAAAAACAGTATATATTCTCCATGGGAACACTCAAAGGGTATTTCCTGAGGAGTTATCAAGTTGTAGACTTGATAGCGTCCCTAACTGAACTAGTGTTATGTCATTCTCAACAAATGCCTCTCTCGGCAATAACTGTTCTCACTGTCGGGAAAAAACACATAACCTATACCATCTCTAAACATCTATATAATATTTGGCTAAGAGCACAATGACCGATTACTCTCAGAGAGTCGCTATCAGTACCCATTGATACCACAAGTTTAGACATATGTTATACACAATAGTTGTAACACCCCAAATCCGGTTCACGCTCGTGAACCGAACCGGCATGTTACAGGCCCCGGTTAGGTCGGCTAACCCGAACCTAACTCATGCGGATCCAATCTCGGCGTCTTAAGATGAAGATACAACTCTCAATGCATGGATGAATGCACAAAACCCTAACATGGTACTACATGAATGACATGCAAATCAGAGTACACACCAACACAATCACGATCAAAATTAATGAAAATTTTGAAATATAACGGACAGAGTTTCCCCTAAAAATGCAATTAGGGGCCACCCTGTCAAATATACATATACAAATATATATAACCATATATCAAACAATTTCATTCACACAAAATCTAATCTACTATATACTCATTCTGAAGCTTGGGTCTCAACCCCACTTCACTGCGCACTCTGATCATGTTTCTGCTATTCTGTTATCATGTCTTAACATTTCATTCATATCATATCATCATGCTCAAACATTTACTCATGTCATTCACAATATAATAACATCATAACACAAACATTAAACATTCAATCAATCTAACATGTGTGTGCACAAGACCTCATTGCTCCTCCGTCCAAGCTGGCTCATCCATCTCGTGCTTATCACCTACATATATATAAGAAAAACGTCAGTAACAAGCGTTACTGGTCCGGAAAATAAAATAACTATAACAAACTGGCTATGAGAGCAAACTCTCATCTGAAAGAAAACATATACTTCCTCAAGAACACTCTGAAGGGCACTACTGAGGAGCCACTGGGCTGCAGACCCGGTAGCATCCCGAACTTACTGCTGCTGGTACTGTGCTACTCTCAGCACTTCTTTTTCAGTACTTCTCGTGAAACTTTATCCTAAGCCCTCTCCTTACCTCCATATTTCTCCTGGCCTTGAGCACGAAGGCCGAGTACTCTCAGGCAGTCGCCTTTAGTACCCTTTGAACCACAAGTCCGGACATGCGCTGTACTAAACAGTACCCGTAAACCTCCACGTTCTCCGGGTGTGAGGAACTCAAACGCGGAGTTGTCAGGATCCCTCGGGAATGGAACAGTCCGCTGGCACTAATCCAGAGCCCGCTTTGACTGTCACGGCATCCTCTGCATGGTACGTGCAGTCGGTTTCTCCATCTCTCGTCTCACTGAAAACTCGATAAAACTATATATATAGGCCTGGGAAGGGATTCATATAATAGGCCCGAAGGCAACTTGTGGTGGATCTTGTTTTCGAAATCATCCTCGAGGGATCTCATCCTCGAGGGGTTATTAATCCGGAAAATATTCGGTTAAATGACCCGAGTTAAGTGGGATCCAATAAAACACCACTTAACCCGTCCTGCAATAATAACATAAACATACAATAGAAAAGCGTAAAACAAGACGAGTCCTAAACGGACCTGGTAGAAGCTCCAAGCGTGTCATCGCGCCTAGGCGGCGAGCTCCTATTCCGTACCTACACATCAAAACTAAATACTAACGCCCGCTAACTAAATGATGCATCAAACTCAACACAATTAAACACAGAATCATCATCAAAATAACCATCAAATAATTATAAGAATAAATAATCCTAACTCAACTACTCATACCATATTTTATTCTGTTCTTCTAAGTTGCATCGTACTAGATTAACATGTTCATACACAATTCATCTCATTAGATCACTTCATTAACTAATAATCTCATCATGCACAATTATCATGCTCAACTCGATCTACCTCATTAGATCATTAATTATATCATTACTCATGACGTTACATCATGCAATCATCAGCTACACTCGTACTCATACATTCATCATGACAATTAGTTCAATTCTAGCATGCTATGCTAACAATCATAATCAATTTTAAATAACTCAATCGGAGGTAATTATACCTCACGTCGTCGGCAATCGGCGACGGCTAGGGTTCCGTCGCGCGTCTCGGAGCTCAAATTCGGCGCTCATCGGCGTCCGAAGCTCGATCGGGCTCCACTGGGTGAGCCCCGCGGAAGATCCGGTGAATTCCGGCGAATTCCAGAAATTCCGATTTTCCGGCGGTTTTCCGGCAGCTACTGGCGGTTTTCCGGCGACTTCCGGTGGTTTTCCGGCGACAATCGCCGGCGGCGTCTACTAGCTGGATAGGGGTCATGTAGGGTACCATCGGAACCGGCTCGGCGAGCCCGACTCATCTATGACCTCAGTGTGGCCAATGGAGGCGGCGGCTCGCCGGAAAACGGCAAAACAGAGGCCGGCCGTGGTGGTTGCTAGATCCGGCCGGCCACGGCGGCAACAGCCTCCGCTCCGGTCAGGAAGCGTCACTGGGTGGTCGACGGTGCTGAGGCGACCACCTGATCGTGGTGGCGATGCTCGCCGGCGGCGGAATCGGCGACGCGACCGCAACGCGGCCGCGGCGTCGCGGCGTGGTTTCCTCGCGTCGCGGCGGTCCGATGGGGGCCGGACCTGGTCGGGGCGGCAGGGCGACGCCGTGGCCGGGCTGGGCGGCGTCGATCGGCGGCCAGGCGGCGCCGGCCGTGGCGGCGGTGGCGCGCGAACAGGGGCGGCGCGGCGAGGGTTTGGGCGTGGGGGAGAAAAGTCGGGGTGAAAAATTAGTTGGGTGGCAAACTCGTAAATAATACTTGACTCGTCTCCGTCTCGAGTCAAGTATCATAACTAACTCGTATTAAATCCTAAAAAAATTCATAAAAATCGGGAAAAATCCCGTAAAATCAAACAACAACAAAAAAATTATAATGGTATGCTCTAGAACTATCAACCCACCCAAACTGCCCGAACGCGTCCTAACGCGGTAAACGGCCTAATACTAATTCTACGATCCACTATATATAAAAATAAAAAAAATGACTGGCATACTCTCATATATCTGATAACTCATTCTGTTCTGCTGTGTTCATGACGTTATCATCATATACTTGGGTACGCATGACCCTCATAGCTCATACACGCGACTGGCATTGGCTCGGTACACGTGTCCTGAAACTGACTCAACTCGAAAAAATAACGGTCGACCCGACCGGTTCTAAATATAAAACCCTAACTCGAATCGTGGGTTTTACAACCTTCCCTCCTTATAAAAATTTCGTCCTCGAAATTTTAACTCAAGGAGGTTCTGCTGAAACTAGTTCCTGGAAGTTGGGATACATATCAGTCGTATCCTCTACTGGTTCAACAATCTTATACATCCTCACTGACTATAGTGGTGCCGACGTGGCGAGTCATGCTAGTGATGCTGACCATCTCAAACATTCTGGATTCTATACTTCCTGTGTCTGTTCTGACATTACCATCATCATGCTCTTCTGTTCTGATCCCTACTACTAACTCCGCGAAAAAACCTAGATCACCCCTAAGGGCCTACTGGGTTGGTCAAGCAAATACTCTAGAGTATCGCAAGGTTCTAATCTGGGCTATGTCTAGAAAACTACGCCGAGGGTAAGACCTACCTGCTAACATCTACCCATGCCCCTCTAATCGTCGTCTGTGAACAGTCACCTACATGTACTCGCAGGAACTCTACTCTAGGTCCTACAGTCACCTCAAGGCCTGCTATGAGTCTCCTGCTAAGTACGGTGGATACCCTAATGAGCTGCACGGCTCACTGTCGCCAGTCTAGGTCCAACTCTCAGGTGTCCCTATACAAGGAACTGAACCGCTCACTTGGTTATAGTTGACTCGGTCCTGAGTCATGTATCTCACTCTGTTCTATAAGAGAACAAGGGTAGCTGCTATGACTCTACTGCATACTATGGCTCAGGTGGCTATCTATACAACTACTAACTACTGCTGAAAGGAGGCGAGAACACCTGTACATACACAGCGTGTCTCAAGGAGTATGATAACATACTCTGTATGGGACTGTGGAGTCTGCATCTGGTCTGTGGCATGTGCTCTGTGCTCTGTGCTCTGGTCAATGTATACTCATCTCAATCATCTGGGTAAACTGATACAAAAGGGTGAGTGGAAATCCTCAAGTGAAAACTCCACTCTGTCTGATATCTCTGGGTTACAAGAAGGGAAGCTGAATCTCATGGAAACTAGTCACACTGATCAAGAACTCTCAATAGGTGACATCTGACGCCAGGTAAAGGGGGATCCTGGGACCTGTGGGTTATGGGCCCACACGCTCCTGCTGCGCAACTCTTATCTATAGTAAGGTTAAGGTCTCATGCAAATAGTAGGGGAGATAAAATCCCTATATAACATATTGGGTGGCTAAAATCTCGGTAGGTCTATGGACTTGTCTCTAAGATCACCATGATTTACTATGCCACAGGTGATCAGTCTGTGGAACAGTCAATCAATGACAAATCTCAGAAACGGCTCCTAAGTAGCTCTAGTTCAATCAGCTAACAGTAGGCACATGTTTCTCGATACTGTACTAGTCACGCACTTCTAAACGGGCGGGGTTCAAATGACCCAAAGAACCACTGTCTCCCCTCGAGTCTACGGGGACTCATAATGAGGTTCGACACATGTCTCGTCCGCTCTTCAGTGGTGTGTGACCTGCCGTCCCGTACCGATTTGTAGCACTAATCTTGACTCACATGACTACTACCGCTGTGGTAGACTCTCAAGCAAGGCTATCAATCAAGATGAGCATACACTGGTATCACTCCGCCTGATCTGCATGGTCTGTTCTGTCTGAAGTCCCTATTTACATTGCTCTCAAGTTGGGGTGAGGTCCGTCATCGTGAGATCGGTCTGCCCATACCGACCTGTACTGTAAACCCTAATCAGTACCATGAAGGTGCTTCTATACTCAGGGTAGGGCTCAACCCTATGTCTCAAGGTAAGGACCTAATCGTGCTGGCGAAACACAAGGGAATCGCTATCTCTCTGGAAAACACTCTCCCTGAACCCTCTATCTATGCCCCGTACTAAGTCAACCTCCTATCGCTGGCTGGCCAATCGCTAAATGGGTTAAACTACGCGTGTGATCATCTACTAACCATCTTGTTTGTGTATGCCAATTGTGGCCCATGGATGCCACATCATACAGTCTGTACAATCTAATCATTGTGACCGCCCATCTGGAGGTCATACTGTCATGTTCCATGAATCTGTCCATACGCATCTCTATGAGACTGTAACTAACAATGTCTGATGGGGACATCTTGCAATATTCATTTGACCCAAGGGTGTCAGGTCAAAACACTAATTGCAAGAGAGCTATGAAGTCGGATCCTATGCCATCTCATTCAAATAACCTCACTTTTCCTAACTCTTCTCTGTTCTGCTAATTTCCATTGTGGCTATATCTTGTTCCTCAATTTCTGGTCCTACTAAGATCTAACTAATCTAATCGGTCGGCGGATGAGCAATACACGGACGGCGGTAGTGCGTCTGCGGTCAGTGGTAGTGAATCTCGATCGGCGGTTGTGCAACTCGGTCGGCGGTTGTGCACCTCGGTCGGTGGTTGTGCACTCGGTCGGTGGTTGTGCACTCGGTCGGTGGTTGTGCACTCGGTCGGCGGTTGTGCACTACCTAGATGCAGAAATGTCTAATCCTACTCATATGCATCGTAAATCTACTACTATCTCTGCCATATCCTGGCTGCTATTAACTCGGTTCAGGTTGTCCAATCATGCGTGTCTGATCCAGAGGGGTTTGGATCCTGTACTGACACATATGATGGTAAACCTATGCTGAACTCACTGTAATTTCCTGAAATCTGGGGTGGCTGCTTTCATCAGTGCTGACTGGCCCTCAATAGTAGTCCTGATCTGGTGCCTTATCTTTGGTAAAATCTCGTCCAATGTCTGATCTCATAGGCACTGGTGGTCCTGGTCTTTTCCTTGTTATGTTCAAGCTTACGTCTCACTACTCATCCTCATTCACTACTATTTTCTAAAAGTTGTCCCTCTCAAGTTATCTACCCACTTCAAACTCCTTTCCATTATGCACACCACGTTCCCTGGAAATAGGACTAATGTGGTGACATACAAAGGACGGACACCTGGTCAACATCCAATTCATCCAAATCTCTAATGCGATGGACATAATTAGTGGGTCTCTAAGCCCATCACGACAAGCCTGTCAAATTCCTGCTGACGGCTACTGACATCCAAATCTGGTATAAGATGGGAACTTATACCCCTTCTACCCCTACTAGCATTACACATACCTTGCTCACATCCAACGAAGCATGCAATTTGACATCATGATGAAAGTCCATAAAAATTACCTGTCAGCTCAACTAAAGCCAGTTCCACGTACTCCTGATTAAGCCCTGAATATACTGTTATCCAGACAACTTATGAAAAATATCTGCATGTAAAGAAAACAGACAGAATACATACCTGCCAGCCGGACTCGGAGCAGTCTTTGCACACACATTACTTATAAAAGTATCATACATCTTAATCGGCCGAGAGTGGCTCTGATACCAATGTTGTAACACCCCAAATCCGGTTCACGCTCGTGAACCGAACCGGCATGTTACAGGCCCCGGTTAGGTCGGCTAACCCGAACCTAACTCATGCGGATCCAATCTCGGCGTCTTAAGATGAAGATACGATCTCATCATGAATGAATGAATGCACAAAATCCTAACATGGTACTACATGAATGACATGCAAATCAAATTACACACCAACACAATTACGATCAAAATTAATAAAAATTCTGAAATAAAACGGACAGGGTCTCCCCTAAAAGTGCAATTAGGGCCCACCCTGTCAAAATAATATATATACAAATATATACAGCATAGTATCAACAATTTCATTCACACAGAATCTAATCTACTATATACTCATTCTGAAGCTTGGGTCTCTAACCCATCATACTTTTGCTGCGCTACTCTGATCATTTCATTTCATCTGTCATTAGTCATGCACTCAAACATTTAATCATAGTCATGTCATTCACAATATAATAACATAATAATACAATATTAAACATTCAAAAATCTAACATGTGTGTGCACAAGACCTCATTGCTCCTCCGTCCAAGCTGGCTCATCCATCTCGTGCTTATCACCTACATATATATAAGAAAAACGTCAGTAACAAGCGTTACTGGTCCGGAAAATAAAATAACTATAACAAACTGGCTATGAGAGCAAACTCTCATCTGAAAGAAAACCATATACTTCCTCAAGAACACTCTGAAGGGCACTACTGAGGAGCCACTGGGCTGCAGACCCGGTAGCATCCCGAACTTACTGCTGCTGGTACTGTGCTACTCTCAGCACTTCTTTTTCAGTACTTCTCGTGAAACTTTATCCTAAGCCCTCTCCTTACCTCCATATTTCTCCTGGCCTTGAGCACGAAGGCCGAGTACTCTCAGGCAGTCGCCTTTAGTACCCTTTGAACCACAAGTCCGGACATGCGCTGTACTAAACAGTACCCGTAAACCTCCACGTTCTCCGGGTGTGAGGAACTCAAACGCGGAGTTGTCAGGATCCCTCGGGAATGGAACAGTCCGCTGGCACTAATCCAGAGCCCGCTTTGACTGTCACGGCATCCTCTGCATGGTACGTGCAGTCGGTTTCTCCATCTCTCGTCTCACTGAAAACTCGATAAAACTATATATATAGGCCTGGGAAGGGATTCATATAATAGGCCCGAAGGCAACTTGTGGTGGATCTTGTTTTCGAAATCATCCTCGAGGGATCTCATCCTCGAGGGGTTATTAATCCGGAAATATTCGATTAAATGGCCCGAGTTAAGTGGGATCCAATAAAACGCCACTTAACCCGCCCTGCAATAATAAAATAAACATACAATGGAAGAGCGTAAAACAAGACGAGTCCTAAACGGACCTGGTAGAAGCTCCAAGCGTGTCATCGCGCCTAGGCGGCGAGCTCCTATTCCGTACCTACACATCAAAACTAAATACTAACGCCCGCTAACTAAATGATGCATCAAACTCAACACAATTAAACACAGAATCATCATCAAAATAACCATCAAATAATTATAAGAGTAAATAATCCTAACTCAACTACTCATACCATATTTTATTCTGTTCTTCTAAGTTGCATCATACTAGATTAACATGTTCATACACAATTCATCTCATTAGATCACTTCATTAACTAATAATCTCATCATGCACAATTATCATGCTCAACTCGATCTACCTCATTAGATCATTCACTATTCATTCTCAATTAATTGCATCATGCAATCATCACTACACTCATACTCATACATTTATCATGACAATTATTCAATTCTAGCATGGTATACTAACAATCATAATCAATTTTAAATAACTCAATCGGAGGTACTTATACCTCACGTTGTCGACATTCGGCGACGGCTAGGGTTCCGTCGCGCGTCTCGGAGCTCAAATTCGGCGCTCATCGGCGTCCGAAGCTCGATCGGGCTCCACTGGGTGAGCCCCGCGGAAGATCCGGTGAATTCCGGCGAATTCCAGAAATTCCGATTTTCCGGCGGTTTTCCGGCAGCTAATGGCGGTTTTCCGGCGACTTCCGGTGGTTTTCCGGCGACAATCGCCATCGGCGTCTACTAGCTGGATAGGGGTCATATAGGGTACCATCGGAACCGGCTCGGCGAGCCCGACTCATCTATGACCTCAGTGTGGCCAATGGAGGCGGCGGCTCGCCGGAAAATGGCAAAACAGAGGCCGGCCGTGGTGGTTGCTAGATCCGGCCGGCCACGGCGGCAACAGCCTCCGCTCCGGTCAGGAAGCGTCACTGGGTGGTCGACGGTGCTGAGGCGACCACCTGATCGTGGTGGCGATGCTCGCCGGCGGCGGAATCGGCGACGCGACCGCAACGCGGCCGCGGCGTCGCGGCGTGGTTTCCTCGCGTCGCGGCGGTCCGATGGGGGCCGGACCTGGTCGGGGCGGCAGGGCGACGCCGTGGCCGGGCTGGGCGGCGTCGATCGGCGGCCAGGCGGCGCCGGCCGTGGCGGCGGTGGCGCGCGAACAGGGGCGGCGCGGCGAGGGTTTGGGCGTGGGGGAGAAAAGTCGGGGTGAAAAATTAGTTGGGTGGCAAACTCGTAAATAATACTTGACTCGTCTCCGTCTCGAGTCAAGTATCATAACTAACTCGTATTAAATCCTAAAAAAATTCATAAAAATCGGGAAAAATCCCGTAAAATCAAACAACAACAAAAAAATTATAATGGTATGCTCTAGAACTATCAACCCACCCAAACTGCCCGAACGCGTCCTAACGCGGTAAACGGCCTAATACTAATTCTACGATCCACTATATATAAAAATAAAAAAAATGACTGGCATACTCTCATATATCTGATAACTCATTCTGTTCTGCTGTGTTCATGACGTTATCATCATATACTTGGGTACGCATGACCCTCATAGCTCATACACGCGACTGGCATTGGCTCGGTACACGTGTCCTGAAACTGACTCAACTCGAAAAAAATAACGGTCGACCCGACCGGTTCTAAATATAAAACCCTAACTCGAATCGTGGGTTTTACAACAATAGTACTCGTCTACTCTACACCTTTTCGGGTGTGAGGAAACTCAAAATGTAGAGATATTAAGATCTCTAAGGAATGGAACAACCCCTCTCACTAATCCACAGCCCGCTGCGACTTGCATATACGTCTGCTCACGGTATACACAAAGTCAAATTCACCAACTCTCGGTTCACTAAAAACTCGATAAAAACTATATATAGGGTTAGGAAGAAAATAATATAAGTAGACCTGAAGGCAACGTGAAGTGGATATAAGTTCAAAAATAACTCAAAAGATCTCACCCTTAAGGGTTATTAATTACGGAAGTAAAATACGTTTAAATGACCCATTTTAAGTATCGTCCGATAAAACAACCACTTAACATGTCATACGATCTGGAAATCAATTCCACAATAGAGTAAGTGATAAATCAGAGCAGAGTTCTAACAGACCCGCGGTCCAAGATCCAAGTGCATTGGCACATCTATGGCTAGTTCGAACTGATACGTACATCATAACTCACTGCTAAGCAAACGACTAACAACTCCATATGATATATAATCGTGGTGTGTGCTCACATCATCAATAACATCACAATAAAGGACAATGCTAAACAAATCTACAACTAAATACCTAGCTGACAAAACGATGCATGATAAGCGATAAACAAACAACAAATAAATAAATAATCAAACTTGTGAATAAATAGTACAACAATAAATACATGAAAATAAATAATACACTTATCAAAGAATAATAACATAATTATACTATATAAGTAGGCGACTAAACTCGAGTAAAAATAGCACATATGCGAGTAAAAATAAATAAATAAATAAATAATAATTTGATAAATAAATAAATAGTTAATTTCAATTAGTCATGAATAATAACATAGCTATCAAATACATGGATATATAATTAAACACAAATAAATAATAACATACACGCGAGCAAACAAATAAATAAATAAATAAATAAATAAAATTGATAAACAAGAATAAGAATAATATTAACAAGTAAATATATCATCAATAATAATAAATAATCATACAAGCTTGTGTCATGTATGCCAAATAAATAAATAATAATGAATAAATAATTATATAATTAAATAAAATAAATAATAAATAAAGAAAAACATTCGTGACAACCAAATATTCTAAATAATGTGAATATACATCTACACTAATATAGGGAGTATCACATTACAAAAAACGATCGAAAATGGAGGAAAATGGTTCAAAAATGGCTGAAAAAGATAACCAAGTCAATTGGGTTGTACTTAATTGAGATGGGCTAAGTAAAATCGGTCTGGGTTAACTAAAATGGTGGGCTTGGTTGGTTGAGTGGACATAGACACGGACAGGCGGACACAAACATGGGCAAACGGGTTGACAGGGTTGCTAATGCCCGTCGCCAAAAATGTCGAAGGCGACACAGTGAGGGCTCCCCCGGTTGCGATCAACAGAAGATGTCGAAGCGGTGGTGATCGACGAAGCCCGACCATTAGTTAGCTTGAAAACAACCTAAAATGGAAGAAATTGCTGCCAGGTATGGCAATGTCGACGAGGGTGTTCGTAGCCACGATGGGGGTCTTGGATGGTCTCAAAAGTTCAGCCTTGACAATGGAAAACACTCTGGGTTTTGGCCTCTCCAGAGGAGGTTATTCAATGCCAAAAAACACCCCAAAAGAGGCCGGCAGTGAAAATCGATTAAGAAAATGACACTGCCAGTGGCCACTGCAATGACGCTTGTGCCAACGCTGTGCCTAGGTTGATAGTCAGTCGCAAGGCGACCACAGTGGTGCTGCTCTGAGGGGCTAGGGGGTGGCCGGAGTCTTGCCGGTGGTGAGCCAAAGTGGCTATGCCGGCAATGGTGAAATTCATTTAAAAATGTGGGAATATCTCTTAAATAAGAAGAGGGGCAATGCTAGGGATGACATGGACCATCTAGATCTTGCCATGTGGCATGATCTGATATGTCTGACAACTCGTGGGCCTAGTAAGGTCCACTTAAGGTATATAAAATATATACATTTATATATATGTATATAAACGGAAAGCTCGGGTTAACGCTGTCAAAAGTCAAAACTGACTCGATGAATAACAGAGATTTTATTAACAAAAATTGAGGCAAAATGCTAAATGAGCCTCAAAACACTGACAAATAAAATAGTTTAAGCACTTAGAACTATCTGCTGCTATGAGAGATAGTGAACCATTGACCAACGTACGAGTTGACCAACATATGAGAGTATTTGACCGTAATTGGACAAAAATTTGAGACTCAAATCAAGGTGGGCTCAGAGAGGAAATTTGGTAGTCTGAAATCCCTATGATGCATGTAAATGAAGTACCCTGAAAAGCCCAAACAAATACTAAACATTGTAACAACCTAGATCTAGCCATAAAACCTTAGGCTAACACAAACAAAAATATGTATACCTCATACATATGTTGATAACTCATACTCTAATGTAGTATAACTGAAATTGTCATCTGTATATTGGGCATACTTAGTCTCCATAGCATGCTCATATGACCATCTAAGCCTCATACTTATGCTTTAAAAGTTGACTAACTTGAACATACTCGAGACTAAGAAAAATAACAAATGGGTAAACCCTAACCCGAAAATAGGGTTTTATAATACTGATTAACGTTCGAGATAGATTAAGATTTGATAAAAAAATCTAAATTAAATGAGATGATAAGCTCTAACTTTGAAAATAAATTCTAAATAAATAAATAAATAAATGATAATAATTTAATATAATATTTTTATTCTATTATATTTTGATTGGTTAACTCTCATACTTTAATTTCATCATATTTTTGAACTCTCCAAAGACTCTTAAAGAATAGTTCTCTACTCAATATTGAAAGACATGAAATAGTATTTGGGATGTGTTAAATTTATTTTTAATTTAATTAATTATTTTTTTGCAAAAATGAAAAATCCGTTATTTCGAGCTAATTAAAAAAAAAACACTTGGCCTGTCTTCCATCAATAATTGGTTACATGTAGAGCATGTGGTTAGTGAACATTCAACAGGCGCACAAGTTACTATCTTACAGTTGGATCATTAGAAGGGCCTAGGCCTCTCTTGTGGATCAATTTTTAGGTACCCTAATGTGAAGACGTATAGTAGACTTGGTGAAGGAATAAAAGAAAGAGAGGAAATGAGGGTACCTTGGGGATGCGTGCTTGGATGCGTCCCTAAGTGCATCCCAAAGGTAAGGAGCAAAATTGCGTCCGCCAAATGTCGGCCGCATGCCCGAGGTAAGCGTACTAAATAATGACTCCTTGGGTATCATCTCATTTGATTTCAAAATGTTTTAGATATATACGTAAAAACAAGAAGCTATATTAATCCAGTACTTTATCGTATGAAGCTTTTTTAATAATGACTGCAATTTAAAAGCTTCTAAAAATTTGTCATCCATTTTACTTCCCGCTATGCATCTGGAATCATGCATGTTACCGAAGGAGGAAGCAAAGAATTTCAGTAGCAAGTACCTGCTTCACTCAAAGTAAAAGCGTAGTAATTGACGGAATTAAAGTAGATGTTTATGCTATAAGCAGCATATATTAACAGCCAACTCCGTGCTGGCTCCCTGTGGCGAAAACAAAAGCTCAAACTTGCTGATTCGAGAGGGAACGGTCGTTCAATTGCCATCGGCATGCCTTCCCAGCAGACAGCATCTCCAACGGGACACCACCCCAAGCAAAGTGAGATACAAGGCAAAGCCATTGCAATGGCAACACCATTCACTCTCTCGCCCTCTCGCCCTCTCACTTACCCATGAATCCGATGCCTTCCCTTTCCCTTTTCTTTGTCACCTTACACTCTTTTCCCACCAAATGATGACCCCGCCTCAAAGCAATCCGTTCACCTCGATTCCTCGTTCACTACATATATACGGCAAAACATTTTCAGATTGATAACGAGTTGTATAGTTTGGAGTGTTACTCTTAGCTACCAATTATCCCATCTTCCCACCATAATGGCTGATATATTCCGACCAAGGTTTGGCAGGCTGGGCTCTATCGCACGCGTGGAGCTACCACCACCACCTGCACCAGCTGCTACGGCTACACCTGCACCACCTCCTACCAGTGCTGCTAGACCTGCTACCCGTCCCCAACTCCAACCCCAACCAACCGGCCTCTTCCGAGGCACTGCATCCGTCCCCTCCTCCCCCATTCTGCCCGCCAGATCTCCTCCCTCCGGCGTCGCCTCCGTCCCGACCTCCCCCGTCCCACAGTCCCCGGTCAAGCCGTCCGCTGCTCCCACCACCGGCACCTCCTCCTTGCCTCAATCCTACGTTAAACAGTTGAATGGTCCGACAGATGGTACCTCCTCCTTGCCCCAGTCGCCGGCCAAGTTTCCACCGCCGCCGGCACCGCTGGCAGAGCCGGAACAGCCGACCCTGATGCAGTCGCTGCTGACGACGAAGGCGCCGAGCCCGGTGAAGTATTCGCCGAAGAGCGTCACCCGAGGACCATCTTTTTCACCACCTCAGAGCTCGCCCAAGAAGCTGGTAGCGTCACCCAAGACCATCAAGCCCACTTCACCTCCTCCTTCCCCGCTCCGCCTCCCTCCCTCCCAGATCACTGCCGACCCAGAGCCAGAGCCGGCCAAGCGGCAGCTCGTGTCCACCCCCGCACCGCCCCCATCCCCGCAGCACAAGGCGAAAGTACTGCACGAGCATGACAAGATCATGGACAGCACCCAGGTGGTGCCCAACAAGGCGCAGGAGCTGCCCCTCCACCACAGTACTGTGAAGCCCCATAGCAAGAGCTGGGCGAGCTCCGATGAGGAGTCCGGCCTGCGCATGATCACCATAGCCGGTGAGAACAGGGGAGCTTTCATGGAGCTTCTCACCGTCCTCGTCGTCTACCTCGGCCTCCCCATGAAGAGCAAGGCCCTGCACGGGGAGGAGGCAGCGAAGGCGAAGAAGGACGGCAAGGGCGGCGCCGGGAAGTTGTCGCCGTTGTCGGCGTTTGTGAACAGCAACGTGCAGGGCGTGAACAACTCCATCCTCCTCAACGCCTCCTCCGCACACAACAGCCCCGGCGTCCACCTCGCCGTCACCCACGGGCCCTCGGGCAGAGCCAAGGAGCTCGCCGGCGGCGAAGCGCACCTCGCCGCCAGCCACCATGCCTAGGCGGCCGCCGTCGGATCCAACCGCCGGAAACTGTACACTGGTTGATGTCCTTCAATAGGAGGATGGTCTTGAATAAGCCTTAGATATGAGCGGCCAAGTGTTGGTTGAAATAAAGAGTGGGAAGATGGGTGTCTGCGTCTCGGACATTATATTAAAAAAATGAAATGCAAAACTAAGTGATTGAATTTGTGTTCAATTCTTTAGGATTGAAAATATATGATGGATGTGATGTCCTGATTGAATTTGAAGTATCATGTAATTTGTCGATCTATCACTGACTTACATTCTCCGACAAACGTTGTTTAGTACGAAGTTCTAATTTGTTGGTTGACTTTTTTTGTATAAAAAGGATTTGTTGGTTGAAGTTGCATTATGGAATATTCTGAAAAATCAATGGTTCTCCATTCTTTGATCCCATCCCCTGTTTTCACTGTCTTGTCTTAAAAAATTATTAAAAACAAAATCAAATCATGCGTAGGCCAATTTGATGGAATTATACAACCTGAAATATTTCGTTGTATTTTTTCCTAAGGGTTTTGATTGTTTTTTTCAAAAAAGTGCCAAATTCCATTGGTTTTGTAGGACAACAAATAGTTTGTTGTCATACAATTGTCAATCTGCAAAAGTTTTGCCCGGATCAATTTTTTATTCAATATTTTCAGGCGTATTATTTGGTCAGGAAAAAAATGCTGGAACAAGTAAAAAAAATACAATTGTTTGTCATTTTAAATTTTCGGCGAACAAGATTTTTAGAAAAATCCAACATAAATTGTTTGGTTCGAAATACAAAAAAAAAGCCCATATATAAAACCACGATATTTCATTTTCTTTTCTCTTGCTATCCATTTGTTGTACGGGAAAATTTTTTCAAAAATGTCCTTTTCTTTTCCATTCTTTATCCTAATAAATAATAACTATTTCTTCAAATTTCCTCCACATATTTCGTGCATATCAATTCCTAGATTTTTTTATAAAAAAATTAGAGAATAATAATAATGAATTAATTAATTAAATAACCCACCCAACCCAATATTCCCCGCCAAAAAAAATGCAACTGCTTACCTCTCCTGCCCGCCTCCGTACTGGTCACGTGCGTCTCCCCCCCTCACGTGCCTTCTCTGGCGACTCTCTCCCCCGACTCCCGATCACGGCCGTCGCCGGCCCGCCGGCCATGGACGCCAATGCCGGCGACCACCTACGATCATCGTTCGTCCGCGTCCTCCGCAGCCGGCGTGCCCCCGAAGGTGATGGAAAGCTTCTTCCTCTTTTGGTTTATTGCGGCGGATTGCGTCTGAAACCCTGTCGGTTGACTTTTGGCAGTGGCGTTGACGGTGGAGCAGGCGATGCCGGTCTCCTCTCCGATGTATCAAGGTGGTGCTCCCTGTTGCGAGGTGCGTTTTTCAATGAACAACAAAGCTTGATTTTGATTGTTTGAGGTGAAGAGCTGGTGCCTTGATTTGTTTTCTTTCATTAGGTGTTGGAATCTTGCCCCAGGGAAGAAGTCGAAGATTTGGAGAGTAAGCTCAAAGAAGAGAACCTACACTTGATTACTGAGGTCAGTGGTTATAGTTGGAATTGATCGATTTGATGCACTCTGTGGATCTGAATTCGAGCAAGAAGACTTTAAGTGAGACCTGATACATTATTATAACTTAAATAAACAGCAATGGTAGAGATAGAAAGAATATTATGAAATCTATAGAATGACTAATTTTGAGCTTGATTGAAGAAATTTACCTAGTGAGTGTATTTTGCCATGAAGCAATTGATACAGGATTAACATGTTTTTCATATTTGGATGACTTGAGCATGTATGAGTGAGGGATCTGGAATCACTATAAGTCGTCTGATGGCATTATCTTAGTTGGTGGTTTGAATCTGTAGTTCTAATTCGGGGTACTGTCTATGATTTTTGCCTGTTTCATTTATAGGAAAGTGATCAAGGGCGTCTACCGGTGCTAATTATCAGTTTGAAGGATGGGAGCCATCAGAGAAGGCCAGCTATTGTGTTTCTTCACAGTTCTTATAAGTCAAAGGAGTGGTTGAGGCCATTACTAGAGGTCGCCATTTCCTTACATTGCTGACTTTCTGTTAAGGCAATTATTTTTCCTTTTCTTCTTAGGTACTATTAGATGACAACACATTGATCAATAATTTGAACATGGAATGTTTGACAGGCTTATGCTTCACGAGGATACATATGTATTGCGATTGATTCTCGTTACCATGGTGAACGGGCTAGCTCTCCTACTGCTTACAGAGATGTAATTACTTTCATGCTTGATTTAGAAGTTGCATTGATCACTTTGATCATTTAAATTGTCCTCTGATTTAAATTAATCATGGTAGTATTGTTGAAGCTTTATTTAAAATCACGAATGATTGACTTATTTATCTTTTTTATGCAATTTTCTGATATGCCTACTTGCTATTTGCAGGCTCTTGTGTCAGCTTGGAAAAATGGAGACACAATGCCATTTATTTTTGACACGGTATTCGAACATATCCTTGTTTATGACTGAGATATTATTAATAGCAATATAAAAGGAATTATTTCCTTAAGTGATTCAGTCTGGGCAATGGGCTTGATTTCAAATTTTACTAGATGCAAAACCCTTGTTTGTTTAAGTGCAAAGCCTAGGATTGCTTTAAGAGAGAGGTCCAACTGATAATCGGAGAGCTTTGTTTTTTTAAGGTTTCATTTTTTTAAGCAGACACATTCTCTAACGCTAAATTCATAGGTATGGGATCTCATTAAACTGGCTGATTTTCTCAGCCAGAGGGATGATATTGATCCTTCTAAAATAGGAATCACTGGCGTATCACTAGGAGGTGCGACAATTGTTTATTTCCTCACTCTATTTTTACACACTTTGCGTTATGGACTCACTCGAAAAATTTGGTTCAGGAATGCATGCATGGTTTGCTGCTTTTGCTGATATTCGTTATTCAGTGGTTGTTCCTATAATTGGCGTGCAGGCAAGAAACTCACTATTTTTAATCGTTCAGAACATGTTTGGAATGTAAAGGATTTCCAGGCATTTAATTTGAAAAGTGGATGACCTGGGCATGGTAATCATGTAGGGTTTTAGGTGGGCTATAGATAATGATAAATGGCAGGCTCGAGCTGACAGCATAAGACCTGTATTTGAAGGTAATGCACGTTATTTCATTTTACTGTTGAAGCATGTTTAGAGCGTGCTATATTGCTTTCATGCACATGGTGAGTGTGAAATTGATACTGATTGTCATTTGATTGTTGTGCAGAAGCTCGAATTGACTTAGGCAAGAGCATCATTGACAAAGATGTGGTAGAAAAGGTATTTACTTGATCTCATTGTCCAGAACTATTTCTCTTCCAAGTCTTATAAAGTATATTTAAAGATGCTTAAATTGCAAAATATTGATTCATCACTATTTTATACTTTTTCCTATTTATCATCAGGTTTGGGATAAGATTGCTCCTGGATTGGCATCTAGCTTTGATTCACCATATACAATATCAGCAATTGCACCGCGTCCTCTCATAATCATAAATGGTGTGTTTTTCTTTCCCAACTTGTATGTGGGTTGGGTTTGTTATATCTCATTTCATATCCATGTTAAGTGAAACACACAGTAAAATGCAGGCGCAGAAGATTCTCGCTGCCCACTTTTGGGTATAGACACGCCATTGTCAAAAGCTGCTGAGGCCTATGAAATGGCTGGTTGTCCGGAAAATTTCAAGGTATGTCCGTAACTTCGTCCTATGTAATGGTGTACTCTCGTTTCTGCCATATTCCCGTTTTTCTTTGAATCTGCCTCCAGTTGGCTTGAAGTGTTTTCTGCAGTTGAGATCTAATTACCTTATTCTGAGCCAAAAAAGTACCCTTATTGTGGGAATTCGTAGCAAGATATCTCTTCACACTATTTGGCAGAAATATTTTGCTTATATGCTTAACTAGATCTATGTATCATTACTTGTACGGTACACTTCTCTATTCATTTTTATTATAATCAGTTCATAGCGGAGCGTGGGATTGGACATCAAATGACATTCGCAATGGTGAAAGAAGCAAGTGATTGGTTTGACAAGTTCCTCAAATGAATACAACACCAATTCGATGGACAACAGGACAAGTTATTCCTATGCTTCATTGACATGGATGCTACCATTTTCGAAGATTCATTTTTATCGAGTATGTGCACAACTTGTTTTATTTCAATTATTCTCATATCAGGCTCCTTGGCGAATTCTAACTTTGTTTGAGGCAATTGCAGGATTAAAGTCATTCGCGGTTGGAAATCCTTGTGTTCTTAATTTTCATTATTTGGACAATTCTGTGTGTACTTCGGCCTCAAATGGGACAAAATTATTTACTAACACCAGGTTTGATCGTGGTTATGGTTGTTGTGGATAAGAATCTTCTTATTCGAAGAGCAACGAGAACATTCATTCTGTTTTCAACACCAGAGCTTTTAAGCATAAAATCATCTTTTTAAAGTTAATTGCAAGAGTTAAACGTTGGTTTAAGAATAACTAAGTCCATTGCCGTATTTCATAACAATCTGTATGTACTTAATTAACCAAAGCCATTTTCGCTTATGGAAGTAATTATGTTTGGCAAGAAGCTTTAAATTTTTACGGAGGGAATTCATTCTTACACAATGAACCCAACATATGAAGATGAACACCAACACAACTAGAAATTTTTTATTACAAGAAACCACACTTTACGAAAAAACTCAAGACTAAAACACCATGCTTCCTGGTAGTTTATTCGTTGACATAGATGATAAGTGGCATCAATTGATGGGCCCTCCTCGTCGAAATAAGACTTATTTGATCGGTTCAGTCGCCCTAAGATCCCAATAACGCAATTTCTCTACAAGTTAAGCCACCCGATCAGTGATGTGTCACAAGCGAGCTCTTGAAGTTTGACGAATTGAAGCAGTCGAGCTCTGCATATAGAGTAACAGAAGTCAGAAACCCAAAGCACATCAGTGAATCAAGAATTTGACTTGGTAGAGAAAAGCTCAATAAGCTTGAAACAAGAGAAATTTTCAGACTTCGACACGTTTTAGCTTCTAGTTCTAAACAAATTTCAACAGAAAGCCTCTTTGAAAAGGCAGGAAGCCTACAAGAGCTAAAATCAGATGAAACCAATTCTGTCTCTGATTTAAGCTACCAAGTCTAGCAAAAGCAAATGCCTAATGCCATGCTCTAACTTATAAAAAAGTCTTACCAAAGGAAGACCATTTAAGGCTCTTTCCTCCAAATACGCCGATGGCTTGTAGAAGCTACCATATGCTTCTGTCCATTTTTTGAGACTTCTATAAATATAATCTGACCCAACAGAGTCTGCCCAAAAAACGATGCCACCCCTGCATTGGAAAAAAAATGGTATCACTCTTAGCGAATAAATACGCAGGAAATATGACAAGAGTTCTATGTGGCAAGGAGGTGGTAACTGGAGAGCCTTGAAGCTTTGGTAAATCACTTCAGAAAGATTTGTTAAATTAATCGACGAAAAGCAAGAGTGGGTGATATGGGGTTGGCTGTGAAATCTTTTGAGGGAATACCTGTAAGATGGGAAGCTCATTCCAAGAAGAGATGCAACATCAAGATCTGATGATCTAACTACAACACCTTCATCTAGCACCCGGCATGCTTCATTCACTACAGGAAAGAGTACCATCTCCAGAAGTTCTTTGTCACAAACTGCTATAGGCTGCATCAAACATCCACAAACTAAACAATAAGAACTTTACAAGAAAATTGAGACAAGATAAGCAGCACGAATATGTAGAGGTACCTTTCCTCCAGGCATGATGTTTACACGTTTCCTAGACACCTCAATTATTGGTTGTACAGAGGGATCAGGCATAGGCTTTTTACCCTTTTCATAAGTGTAATATCCTTTTCCATTGCTTTTGCCTACAAAAGATTAATACCAGTTTGCCAAAGATTAGATGTGGTTCAACAAAGGCAAAGCAAAAAATTGACCATCAACAATCATGCTGAAACACTGCACCATTTCTTCCGCTCTGTATCATTAGTTCAACAAGTGGAGCCGTAAATGTGCGGTCTGAAAATGCAATACTGAACTCTTTTCCCACAGCCATAGCTACTCCGTATCCAGATAGATCTTGTAGCCTACCAATGCAATAAGCCAGTGTTTAGCCTCGACAAAATTTATGCTGACTAATAAGGACTCAGAATCAAGAGATAGAAATTACTGAAATGGGCCCATTGGCAAGCCAAAATTGCTGATGATTCTGTCAATACGGAACAGGTCAACTCCTAGATGCAGCAATAACATAGCCCCTTGAGTATAAGGGAAAAAGTTCGGTTAACTGCAAAACCAGTGCAGTTTCCCACAACCACAGGAGTCTTTTTTATGATTTTCCCAACCGTCATGAGATCAAGAATGACTTGCGCAGAAGTCTTTTCAGTTCGAACAATTTCCAGGAGAGGCATTATATGCGCAGGACTGGTAACAGATATAAATGTCAGTAAGAAGATTAAAATATATTATGAGTAACAGTGCAAATACAATCTGTTGGCTACCGCTTAAAAATTAGACAATAATTTATAATTTCATGTCAATTTTGTGACTGGTCATATGTTGTTCACCATTTAGCAATTTTAAATATATGTTATATTTTAACTAAGAAGAATAGATGTTACTATAAAATCATCGCTACCTAAAAAAGTGAGCTCCAATAATTCGGCTCTGAGAAGTGGTCTTTTCTCCAATGAGATTTAAATCAATTGTAGAAGTGTTTGTTGCCAAAATGCAATGAGGAGGGCAAACCTTCTCCAGGTCGACAAATATTGATTGTTTGAGGGGAATTTTCTCAATGACAGCCTGTTTTAACAACAACCAACATGTTTATCAGCAGTCATCAGTACCCACTATCCTTGACAAATGATGATGCTACACCAATATTACAATAGGGCATGGCATTCAGATAGGAATATAAAGGAACCTAATTGTTTCAAATTTAATCAGAAACATCCATACTACACACTCACTCAAGAGAGCTCAGAGCTACATAAACTAAATAACATATTCAGAGAAATACTAACATCATCATCAACACTATTACTGTTACTATTCACGGTGCTCCTTGAAATTGTAACATAAAAGGAAACCAAATCAGTATGTGGATTTATGATAACTATGTAAGCCTTATCTCTGCTTGATGCCTTGTTCATATAATTAAGGGAACCTGTATACGCTGACTTTGAATTTTGTCACCTACGCCAATCTAGGGATACTATATGGTCAGGTTTGTATCAATCCTAAACAATTTGGAAAAAATACAAGACTAACCTCAATAACCATATCAACGGTTTTGAATTCAGAGTAGTCCAATACGCCTTTAATGAGGGACAAAAACTTTGTGGCCTTTTCCTTTGTCAATTTCTGTCTTGAAACAAGTCCTTGAACATTTGCTGGATCATAAGAAGAGAGTGAGAAGAATTATTTGTACTTCAAAACATAAAGGCAATGGCAATTGGCAAAATCTTAATATTTGTATGCAATTTTGTTGTCTGATCTATTGCCAAAATGCAACTATCATGCAGTTTAAATCAAAATTTTGTATAAAAAATTGGCAAAATCCTGCCAGATTATAATGCCTAATTAAAATGTGGAGCTAAATAATCCAGGATTGCATAAGTACCTGCTACCATTTTCATGCCCCTTTGTAGAAACTCAGCATTAACTTCCTTCAAGATGACAGTCACGTTGCTTAAAATAAAAGCTGTAGCTATACCAGAACCCATTAATCCGCCACCAATAACAGCAACTTTCTGTATCGTCCTTGGCGTTAGGCCCACATCAGTCACATTAGGTATCTGAACAATTAAAAGGCAAGAATATGGTCAGTTCAGTCAGGCAACATAAATACAAAAAAATGCTGAATAGAGAGATGCAATTACACATACCAGCTAATAGCACAAAAATATGTAAATGATTAATGTAAGCCCCGTTTCAAAAGTAACTTTTTTGGTTAATACAACTCAGAATAGATTCACTTTTTTCATGTGCAATATGTGTGTTTGCAGAGAAAGAAAGAGAGGAAGAGATTTTTGCATAGATATTCATTATTATAAAAGCAAAAGTTCAAGTTCATAAGAGTGGCTAGAAGTTAGGATATTATTATAATACATCAGATGTTAATGAGACTCTCAAAAGCCCCAATCATAGACTTATTTCCTGGTTGATTAATTGGAGTAAGCTTCAGAATCATGAAATTTGGAAGCAATAGTAAAATTCTTCATCAACAGGATAATAATTCATACCTTAGCAGTTGCCTTCTGAGCTAAAAATGAGTGAACAAGTCCTCTCGATGCACTCGATAACACCAAGCCATTAAATAATTGCCTTTCCTGTTGTCAAAATATCAAAAGTTAGCATTTCCTGCGCAACCAGGAAAAAGACATTATATATAGATAATCTTTATACATCATCAGATAAAACATTACCCTATAAACAGAGAAAATATCATTGGTTACATGCAAAACTACATTCCTTCTCAGCAAAACAAAGAATATTCTATGACTAAAAGAAGCAAACCTTCAAAACACCAGCATAACCTCCAGAAAGAATTCCCTCTTCAACTGCATTGATACAAGCCTCATGCTGGGGCACATTTGGGGCCGTTCGGCTTACCCTTGTCCTGGCAGTTTCTATTAGTTGACGAGCTTCAGAAAGGGGAGGCACTTTATCAGTTCTGCCCAGTGCAGATATCCATGGCTTACGCCCTTCGGCAATTTCTAAAGCCCAAAGACGTGAAACTCTCAGCAACTCATCCGAAGACACAACAGCATCTATGAGGCCCAGCTCCTTCCCTTCTTTTGATGTTATCGGCTTGGATGACTGCATGATATCATATACTGAGTTTCAGCAGTATTCCATCAACAATCTACTACATTCAAATAAGGTGAAAGCACTCAACTTTTGATATCTAGCTCATTTGTAAATTTTCAAGAGGAAAGTTCCTATCAGCTTAAAATTATTCATGAATGCAGACTAGACTTACAAGCAACATGTCAATAGCTTTTGAGAATCCAACAAGCCGTGGAAGCCGTTGTGTCCCTTTAAAAGTCAAGAACTTTGATTAGTTGTTTTTAAAGTTGCCAAAACAAAAAATATATTAATGAAAGTAAAGAATACCTCCAAAACCAGGGATAATTCCGAGGGTCAATTCTGGTAAACCGAGCTGAACTTCTGGTGAGGCAATTCGTGCATGGCACGACTGTCATAGTAATAAATTGTAGAATTTCATTTACCTAAACTATTTGTTAATATGCATACATCTTTGTCTAATCATATAATTACCATAGCCAGTTCTAAGCCACCACCAAGTGCAAGTCCTTGGATAGCAGCAACAGAGGGTTTCCTTGCATCTGCACATCAAATGACAGAATAAAATTTTCACCTTGCATATATATAGGATGCAGCAATGAGCTATTACATGATCATTATTGATGTGAAAGATAATGTGGACAAACAACTTCGGTTAATTCATCTATCAATAACAGAAGCCCAAACCAGAGAAACAGGTGAATACCTTCGATTGTATTGATCATAAGGTCAACTGAATCATCCGGCAGAGCAGATAGATCACCTGCCATGACATCAATTAACAAATGAAAATTTTCTCAACAGACCACAAGAAATGGGAGCATTTGCTTCTATTAAGTATCCACTTTGTATAATTGCAAAGACAAACCTCTCCTTTGAACCTGCTGGAAAACATTGATGTCAAATCCACCAGAAAATTTGCCGCTCTCACCTTTTAAAGAACACAAGAGTGAGATTCCATGTCAGTCATTAATACCAATCAAAATTTCAAGATAAAAAGTAAATTTATAGTCCAAAAAAACTGTTAAGAATGGATAATTGCAAGACAAAATTTAACAGAATTGAAATTAAAATAAAGTCAAGATGGTTTGATTGCCAGTAACTATAAAAAGCTGATACAAAGACTTAATTAACACTGGAATAGTGGAAAAATTAAACTTGAATAGTTTAATCTAATGATCCATCTGTTCGACCTTTTTTATCACTCATGAACAAAAACAAAGCATGGACATAGTTTGTTCGTTTAGAGCATGAATTGCTCAAGAAACATCAAATAGTTGCAAAAGCACAATTATGATATTGTCCTCTCATAGTTAAAATTTCCATGTGCATAAAAATAATACCTTTGAATAAAGAAAATTCCTGGACAACATATACTTCAATATAGCCTTACACACTTCTTGTGAGATTAGTTAGTCACATTATACAGAAGCCTAATCCACAGACTATCATAGTAAGAGTCTTAAGGTGGATTTACTATGGCTTACCTACTATAACAATAGCTTTTACATCTTCCCTTCTTAATGCCTCTGCATACATCTTCTTCAACCCCGAAGTAACTGCACCCCAAAAGAACAATCATTTTCAAAGTCAAATTAATTTAAAAGACATGAAGAACAAAACAAAAGGGAAATAAATCAAAATTCAACTTCTACAATTCCACACGAGCAGTCACCCAACAAACCTAGTTCCAAATTGGAATCAAATTTTATCATGTCAAGATAGCTAGACTAACTAGCCAGACAAAATAATCCCAACCAAAAAACTTGTTGCTTAATGTATGTAGAAGACAATTTATGCATGCGACCTTCAGTAATCAATCTTTATCCAAACCAAATCATAAATCAATCATCATAATCCACAAGTGTGACACAAACCTTCATATTCTCAACCAAAAAAATCATTTCTGCATGTTTGTAGAGCGCAATTTATAGCTTGTGAAGTGATAGTGAACAAATAACTACATTTCCAATGCTCATCACATAAAAATTATCATACTAACTGAACAGCATAATCTCAACCAAACACCCATTGCTTCAAGCTTACGTGACCTGATAGTTCATGAATCAAGCCCCAATCCACAATACATACACATGTGATAACCCACTTATACATTTAGGGAAGAGCATTTGGTCCAAATGAATTTCCAAAATAAGGTTAGGCTGCTGAAATTTCGCACCAAACCAAACCCGAATTTTTTCCAAAACTGAACCGAGCGAGGACCAAACCAGAATTATATTGGTTCGGTTCAGTTCAGTTTATGCAAAATGGAAATTATTAAAGCTATATTGAAATTAATTATTATTTTCATAATGAACAAAGAAGTTTTTTATCAGAAAAGGAACAATATTTTTTGATATTACCATGTGGCGAAAAAATCAAGCCAAATTAATAAAGGAGGAAAAATAAGAATTATCTAAAATATCCTCCTTTAAATAACTAACATAAACTCAACCTAATAAAATTATAAAAAAATTTAAAAAATTTTTTTATAAAGGGCGGCTGGATTATAATAGTTTTTTTCCTTTTTTGATAAGTATAATAAAAATTCCCCTTTTTTCAAAAGTACAGTCTTATCACTTTAATAAAAAATTCCCTTTTCCGATAATTATACAAGAGTTTCCTTCCCTTTTTGGTAAAAAACTCTGAACAAAGCTATAACATGATTTAACCATTAGAATAACATTCAAAAGTATTTTATACATAGATGTCATATTAAAAATCTCAAATAAATTACAAATAAATCAAAAATAATAATAATAACCAACATATAACATAAATATTATAAAAAAAACATTTTCCCGTTTGTTTTTGTCAGTTTTGGTTCGGTTCTCAAGGTCCAACCGAACTAAACCAAAGTTTAATAATAACCAAACCGAACCAGAATTATCCCTCTGTTTTTTTCGTTCTGATCGAAATGTGCTCACCGCTATATACAATGATACATAAATCAATCTAAGATATTTCCCGAGAAATTGAAGTCCACACACACTACACAGATCGAGCCACTTCAAACGAATCTAACATATCCTACAAAAACCTGCAAACGAGGTCAAAAGATGGCGAAAAAGAGAACAGATTGGCAAAGGGAAGAGAGCATGCCGTCGAGAGACAAGGCGTTGACGGGGGTTGGCGATGGTGATGACGGCGACGCCGTCGCCGCCGACGATCATGGAGACGGGGAGCTTGCCCATGGATGCGCGAAGTAGGGGAGGGCTGGGAAGTCGGAGGGGTCGCTACGAAGAAGACGCCGCGAAAAAGGCGGGCGGCGACGTTGGCTTTTATAGGAGTTGGCGGCGCTTTTTTTTCGAACCGGAGTGGCGCGTGGAACTCGTTCGGTCAGGCGGGTCTGGTTGGGGTTACTTCGCTCATTGTAGCTACGAATGAATGACAGAATTAGCCTCCAAGGTGTGCTGACAAAAAATGTAAGCTAAACATGGGGTTATTTGATTGTAATACTTTTTATTCTAAAATGAGTGCCACCCTAAAAGATTTCTTGTAGCAAAGTGTTACAACAAACTTGTAATCGGTATAAATAGCTATTAATTATGAAATTCTAGAGGATATAATTATAATAAATAATTAAAACTCCATAAATTATGATAATATGATCTGATAGTTTCTTATGACCACTATTATAATAATTTTTTCATATATTTTCCCCTTAATAATTATCTTTTATTTATTTTTTGAATTGGAGTGGTACGTAAAACTTATTCGGTGAGCGGGTCGGATTGGGGGACTTCACTCATTTTAAATACAAGTAAATGATAAAATTGGCCTTCAAAGTGTGCTGTTCAAATATGTACGCTAATATATGGTTTATTTGATTGCAAAAGTTTTAATAGCTTTTATTTTAAAATGAGTGCCACCCAAAAAGATTTCTTGTAGCAAAGTTTTTTATCGCCAATATTATAACAATTTTTTCTCGTATTCTTCCCTTAATAATTATCTTTTACTTATTTTTGAACTAGAGTGGCGCATAAAACTCATTTGGTCAGCGGGCCTGATTGGGAGTGACTTCACTCATTTTAGGTACGGGAACATGACAGAATTGGCCTCCAAAGTGTGCTGATCAAACATGTACGCTAAACATATGGTTTATTTGATTGCAAAGGTTTTAATAGTTTTTGTTCTAAAATGAGTGCCACCCAAAAATTTCTTGTAGCAAAGTGTTATAATAAACTTGTAATTGGTGTAAATTACTATTAATTATAAAATCTAGAAGATATAACTCCATAAATCAAGATAATATAATCTATTATAGAAAGTTTTTTATAACAAGAGTTACAACAAATCTTTTTTCGTATTTATTCTTTAGTAATTATTTTTATTTTATTTTATTTTATTTATTTAAAATTTTATGCAAAGGTTATAATAATTTCACTTTGTTAATTATTTTATATTGTTGGTCCATAGCCTGAATAAAAAAGAAGTAATATCAAAAAATTAATTTGATGATCAAAAAAATTATATTAACTTTTCAAATTAATTCTATTAGATTTTTGTGTGCCTATAAGTGTATGCTAAGATGATAATAGATTGAGTGGCTAATGCGTTAGCCGAATAATATTTTGAAGTGACATAAAATTAAATGCAAGATTTATGTATTATTTAAAGTAATTATAATACCTCAGATAAATTTTTGATAATTTTAGCATGCGATGTCAAACGAAAAGAAAAGGACTAAAACGAAGGCTATTCAAAAGATATAACTTTTTGCGATTTATATTTTGATACAGGTTTGGACCGATGGGGATGAGAATGGAATATTTATTTGGAGAAAATATCATAGATGTCCATAAACGTAATATTTGTTCTTGGCCATAAATGCAAGGGAGATGCCAAAGCGAGGGTATTTGAGTAAATGTATGTACTGGCCGGCCGAGAAGAAAACAAAAAGGTAAACGTGCGAATAGTTGGTACGCTGCTAGCCAATCTTGACCGGTCAAATCACTTGTTATTATTTTATCTGAGATTTTCTCATTGTAGGGGTGGGGTGCCCTTCTCGTTAGGCACACTATAATACAAACTTGACCACATATATTTGTGGGGGTGGGGTGCCCTTCTACTTAGGCACACTATAATATAATGAGCAAACATCACTTAACCCCCTCAATCAAACCAATACATCACATAACACCCCTCTCCTTCAAAACTCATCACTTAACACCCTTCTTCTTAACTCCGTTAATTTTTTCCCGTGGGTCACGCGTTTTCTGGTTCGTCGCCGGCACGCTCTCCTCCTCTTGCTGCGACGCCTTCCCCTCGCCTACCTCATCCTCGTTCTCCTCATCGTCTTTTTGATAATCAGCGTCATTGTGTGGATCACCGTCGCCAATTGGCACCGGTTCGAGCTTACCATTAGGATCATCCAATCTGGGGCGCATGCTTTGGGGGAAAATTTAAAGCTTTTCGTGGTTCTGATCCTGCTAGCCACCGCGCTTCAATTGTCGTTCTGATTCGACGACGAAGCAATACCATCTACTTGATGCCCTTTCCCCACCCTGCTAACCGTCGACGACAAGGAGAGACTCGAGATGATGGAGAGGAAACCGTTGGAGATCCCTCAAGAGAAGCACGACTGGGTAGCGCCAACCATCACTACGACCGGGTCCTTACTGAAAGATCGTCCCAATGTAGAAGATGGCAAATGTTCAGACTTTGGTGGTGCAGATTTGGCGCTGAGCCTTGGCAAAGGTGGTGTGCAAGGTAAATGTTTGTTGAAATGCCTCTATTATTTCAAGTGGAACTTTTACTGAGATAAACATTTTTCTGAGGAAAACAGGAGTTCTCTTGTTAGCCATCCTCCATGATTTCGTTTTTTGCTAATCAAAGAATTTCAGAATAATTGTTGATCATATGCTTTTTTAATCTTCAATGTTGCCGAATGTTGTCATATGGGGTTCTCTACAGCTTCCGCAATCATCTTATAATGAAAGTAAAAGCTGTCAAGGCTCTGCTTGTCCTGGAACCTTGAAAAGATGCAGTATATGTGTGGCTTAATATTATGAGAGATGTGGAAGGTGGAATGAAGCTGTTGAGACCAGGAAGATGATGCAAAACACAGGCGTGCAGAATTTGAGCTCGAGTGTGTTTACTTGATTACAACTTACAAGCTCAAGCTGCAAAAAAAATGATCGCGATAATGGCTGAGAAATGATTAATTTTAACTAAAGAGCAAGGTCACCTAAATTTAAACAGTTGATAACAGAACAAGATTTATCTATACGAAATTTTTGTCCTCACTTTTGTACAATAAGATTTTACTCTGTTGACAATACTAACCAATAACTTATAATTTATTATAATAAGATCTTGGTTTGTGTTGACTTTGCAAGATAAACATTTTTCTGAGATCTTGTGAGATGAGTGCTGCCAATAGGATTTTATACTTTGGATTGACTTTTGGTATTAGCTTGTTTTCTAGATGTTAAATCCACTATGGAGTCCAATTTGGAATTTTACCTACTGGGTATCACTTTTACCTAGAAACAGATACTTCAGTTAATAAACGGTGAAAAACACATTTGTGTATGCTTGAGATGAAAATGACCATATCATGAAATCATCCTGCATGAATGTGATTATTTGTGGTCAAAACAGATTTTTGTCTTGGATTGTATGGGCAGTTAATTGTAGGAGCCTTTTCTTTTTGCTGTTTAATGATTTATAGCTTACTTTTATAACTTTTACTTGTTTCATAATTATGCACTAATGCGGTTACAATAAACAGGTCGATATGTAGCACCTGAAGTTTTCATGAATGAAGAATATGATACAAAAGTGGACGTGTTTCATAATTGTACACTAATATGATATTTGCCTACTATATCTTTTATTCTTCTCCATCTTTTTTCATTTCCCTCTCCTACAGGTGAAGAGATTGAAATAGATAGTGATGATGAAGGTCCTAATGAAGATGATGGAGGCTTTGGTAACTACGATGACTCTTCATGGGATAGTGATTTTGAAAATGTAAATGTAGTTATGGATACTGAGGTTGGAAAGCAGTTGATCGATAAGACAAATGACATGGATATGGATATGTGGTCAAATATAGGGGAGAGGTCTGATTATTGTTCCAACAGCGATGACAATGCACATTTTCAAGAAGAAGACCTAGATGAACCTAGATTATTGATAGGAATGGAGTTTCCTTCAGGTGTTGAGTTGAGAAGAACTGTAGAGGAATTTGCAATAAAAAATGGGTTTGATTTGAAGAGAAAAAAATGAAGCTCATAGATATACGGTGGAATGTGCTGCAAGTGGATGTCGTTGGAGATTGCATGCTTCAGTTTTGAAGGATAAACACACATTTTGTATCAAGACACTAAGAGCAGAGCATACTTGTGTACGAGTCGAGCGGAATCGTACGGCCAATGCGAAATGGATTGCAACGAAAATAGAGGAAAAAGTACGAGAAGATCGAGATTTAAAGCTTAAAACAATTCAAAATGATATGTGGAGAGTTTATAATGTTTTTGTATCAATGCAATCAGTTTATAGGGCGAAAAGAAAGGCATTAGCAAAAATAGATGGATGTATTGATGCTCAATATCACAAGTTGCGCAATTATTGTACAGCATTGTATCAAACAAACCCGGGAACTAGGGCATTGATTAGTGTTGAAAGACCACTTCCATACTCACTTTTAACTTTCAAGAGGCTATTTGTATGTTTTGATGCATGTAAGAAGGGATTTTTAGTTGGTTGTCGCCCTCTAATTGGACTTGATGGGTGTCACTTAAGTGGTCCAAAGAAAGGTATTTTGCTCGCTGCTGTCGGACAAGATGGAAATAATGGATTATATCCTATCGCATTCGCCGTCGTTGAATCAGAAAATGCAAACAGTTGGACTTGGTTTCTTCAACAACTTCTAATGTCAATCGGTCCCGTAGAAGAACATGGTTGGACTTTCATGTCAGATAGGCAAAAGGTATACTTTTGTTTTGACGTTCATTCATTTACATGGTTTATTTATATGCTTTAATACATTTTTTTGCTTTTGCCTTATAGGGACTTTTGTCGGCTTTTGATGAACTCATCCCAGCAGCTGATCATAGGTTTTGTTGTCGCCATTTATATGAAAACTTCAAGAAAAAGCACCCGGGTAGAGCATTGAGGGGCACATTTTGGTTAGCTGCGCGAAGTTGCAATCGAGCTGAATTTGATCTTCATATGGCTACCATAAAGAAGATAAAACCTACGGCTTATGGTTTTTTAGAGAGTATTCCTTCGTCATCTTGGTCACGACATGCATTTAGCCCTCGTGTGAAGAATGTTGCTTTGGTGAATAACTTCTCAGAATCATTTAACAACATGATATTGCAAGCACGGGAGAGGCCTATAATTAGCTTAGCTGAAACAATTCGTAGGATGTGCATGAAGACGATTGGACAAAGGGCAAATAAGAATTTTGGTGAGAGAGCTATTATTTGTCCAAATATAGTAAAGAAGCTTAAACTTGTTATGGGTGATGCTCGAATGGTGAATTTAATTCCAAGTGGTGATGGCTATTTCGAGTGTAGACAGTTGGACAAGATATATGCTGTTTCATTGAAGGATAAAACATGCTCATGTCGTGAATGGTTACTTTCAGGTTTACCATGTAAGCATGCCATGGCTGCCATAATGTTTGACAGAAAAAATATGGAAGAGTTTTGTGATGAAGCATTTTCAGTTGCACGTTATAAGAAAACATATGATTATGTAATTCATCCAATAGTAGATGAATCTGAGTGGCCAGAAGCAGAGGGGAATATAGTACACCCTCCCATAGTAAGAAATCAAACAGGGAGACCTCGAAAGGCTAGGAGAAAAGAAAAAGATGAAAAGCGTCGAAATGGTTGCACTATATATTAAATTTATTTTTCACAACTATAACTATAATATTAACATTTTTCCTTTGTTTTTTTTTAATTTCAGATGATGTGCCCCGACCACATGGGAGAGCATTGAATGAAGAGATCTGATGGGAATGCTCTTAGATGTGAATGTTTGTTGTATATAGAAAATCATTTGGAGATTGTAATCTTTTGCTCTCAGATCAAATCCACGTTTGAGTTGTCTTTGAATTGTTAATCTTAGAGAGTGGACAAACAGAGAGATATGATACATTGTTCTTGACTGTCTGTTGTCAACTCTTTTCACTTCAAATATGCAGGCAAAAAATTTATTTGTCAATTACCCTTTTTGGAAAAAATGGAGTAGTTTCAGACATGAATCTGATATCTTCTATTAGCTCCATTCAATTTGTTCATGAACTATTTTTTTCACCTTAACTTGTATTTGGGTGATCTGGGACCATATCTATTTTTTTATTGTTTTAGTTTTCGATTCAATTGGGAGTTATTGCTAGCGCAAGTTGAAGGAATATTTATTTTCTATGCAATAAACAGCCGTTCTTTATGGTAATATAAATTGTACTTGGGACAGCTTGTTAATGGACTACTATAAATGAAAATTAATAAGACTTCCAAATCATCCGAAGGCATTTCAATTAATTAAAAAACGTATAGAATAGTTTTGTCCACATTAAATAGAAGGAAAAACTGTATTGTGACTACGCAAATTAGAGCACTTAACGTGCTACCAAATTATTAGCTTGCATTTTTGTTTTCTGAACAAACAAACTTTCTCATCTGTGCTTCCATGAGTTGGCGAGTTAATCAGCAACTTCCAAGAGAATAGCGGTCGTCATAACCGTTTTATATGTCCCAAACGTAGAAAAACCCACACCTGCTTTCTTCAAATTAAGATTATACATAAATCGTCAAGCAACTGGTAGAAAACTCCACCAACTAGTAGAAAACATTGCCCTTGTATTGAACCCAATTCTAAACAGCGTTTTCCACTGTCAAACTTTTGGAAGGGACGTTTGCATAGAAAACATAGTCCCGACTCTTTGGCCATGAAAATGGAGTCACGTACTCATTTGGTGCAGGGACAATGCACCCCAATTTCTCACTCTCTGGTAGGCAGTGCCTCTCTCTGTAAATCATGTTTTCCCTAGGAAATGTCATGGCTCTCATCTGATCTTGACATGGAGTGTAATGTATACAGCGAACATCACATGGCTTGAACGCTTGGGGGTTTGAATCTGAATCTTCAATGTTGTCACTTGAACCACCATGGTGACTCTCAAAACTCAAATCAGATAAAACAGTGGTGCAATCCGCCTTCTTGGTAATCTCCAAGGCTATACTGTCACCCTTTCCAAAACCACTCCTTTGCCAGGCACCCAAGATATAGAAGCAGCAGCACAAGCTAACCACAATTACCATGGACATAGAACTTCTAGTCTTCTTGTCACTTGCATTCATTTTCCCAGCCATGGTGGCCCCTAAATTTTAATCCCAGATAAGAAAATATACAGAATAAATTAGGATACAAGCACTAGCTGGTTCTGTACCACAGACAAGTCAAGATATAATGCCAATAAATCTAGCCCTATATATAAAAATCAACAAATTTTTTGTTTCACACTCTACCCCATTTTTGTTTCTCAATAGAATGTCAATGAGTTGAATTACATATATGAATCCAAATGAAAAGGTTATCCAATCCAAATTCTGCAAATCCCGGATAAGAAAGCATACAGATGAAATCAGGACACAAGTAAGAAGCACTAGAGACAAATCGGATACAATGCCAAAGAATTTGAATATAATCATATGAATCAAAATATACAAACTTGCCATTAAAACGAGTCTCACCATTCCTTCAATAGCCTCAATAAATAATATTTTTTAAAAAATATCATTTCCAGCATTATGAATGAACATTTATACAAACAACTTCAGATTTTCAATTAAAATCCAAAAAAATGCACCTAAAATAAAAAATAAATGCCATACTGCTAAATGATAAAACCCAAAACTTAGCCTTCTACACATCAAATTACATTCCGATCAATACTAATAAATCAAAAACATCATCCAAATATCAATAAACACTAGGAAATTTCATCCAGATAATGCAAAAACCCCACACTGAGCATGGCTTTCCCTGTTGGAAGACAACGGAACCCTTTGTTGCATCTGCAAGTGATATGGACTTTCCAGATTTTTTCCTTCGAGATGTGCCAGGGTTAGCTGTGTTTTCAATTTTCATATCAGAACCACGAAAAGCTTCAAATTTTCCCCCAAAGCATGCGCCAATTTTCCCCCAATTTACATATACTGCATCTTTTCGAGGTTCCAGGACAAGCAGAGCCTTGACAGCTTTTACTTTCATTATAAGATGATTGCGGAAGCTGTAGAGAACCCCATATGACAACATTCGGCAACATTGAAGATTAAAAAAGCATATGATCAACAATTATTCTGAAATTCTTTGATTAGCAAAAAACGAAATCATGGAGGATGGCTAACAAGAGAACTCCTGTTTTCCTCAGAAAAATGTTTATCTCAGTAAAAGTTCCACTTGAAATAATAGAGGCATTTCAACAAACATTTACCTTGCACACCACCTTTGCCAAGGCTCAGCGCCAAATCTGCACCACCAAAGTCTGAACATTTGCCATCTTCTACATTGGGACGATCTTTCAGTAAGGACCCGGTCGTAGTGATGGTTGGGGCTACCCAGTCGTGCTTCTCTTGAGGGATCTCCAACGGTTTCCTCTCCATCATCTCGAGTCTCTCCTTGTCGTCGACGGTTAGCAGGGTGGGGAAAGGGCATCAAGTAGATGGTATTGCTTCGTCGTCGAATCAGAACGACAATTGAAGCGCGGTGGCTAGCAGGATCAGAACCACGAAAAGCTTCAAATTTTCCCCCAAAGCATGCGCCCCAGATTGGATGATCCTAATGGTAAGCTCGAACCGGTGCCAATTGGCGACGGTGATCCACACAATGACGCTGATTATCAAAAAGACGATGAGGAGAACGAGGATGAGGTAGGCGAGGGGGAAGGCGTCGCAGCAAGAGGAGGAGAGCGTGCCGGCGACGAACCAGAAAACGCGTGACCCACGGGAAAAAATTAACGGAGTTAAGAAGAAGGGTGTTAAGTGATGAGTTTTGAAGGAGAGGGGTGTTATGTGATGTATTGGTTTGATTGAGGGGGGTTAAGTGATGTTTGCTCTAATATAATCTTCACACACACCACCCTCTCACTTGCCCAAGGTTAGGTTGTCTGAGGTAAGGTAAGAGTGCCAATCTGATCCAACTTGACCCCAAAATATTGAATTCGAGTCTAGATATATGCTATAGATTTACATCTTTATTAGTACCTATTTGATATTGAATTCAAGTTCAAGTCTTAAAGGAATTGGCCCTACACTTTAGTACATGTATCAAATATATTCTAGAATATATTATCTTTTATTATAAATAAAAAAATAGTCAATTTTTTTAAAATGTTATTTTTATGTAAATATGTGGAATATATTTATTATCGGTTGGGTTCGAGGTAGGTTCGGGTCTAAATCAAAAGAAAATAATTATGCATAAATTCGGATTCGGTCTAATTCTTTACTATTGGGTTCGGGTCCTCCAAAATCTAGAGTGAACCCGACCCATTGGCATAGTACATGCCAAAGATAAATTTAAATTTAAAATCACTTTAAAAGCCATGTTCTTCTTATATAATTGTTCTTACATATAAAATTTAATTATTGAAAGAGAAAAATATAAAAACGCATAGAAATTTTCTTATAGGATATAATTACCAGCGATGAAATTTTTTTGAAAAATAATCTACTCTAATATTGGTTGTAAGACCCAATAAATAGGTAGAGAATCCTGAGTAATTATACCTACTTTTCTTAAAATAATAAAAGTTTCATAGAAGTATTTAATAGGTCGGTAATTTGTTTAAAACTTGACCAGGCCTTAGGCCAATATAAGGCCTTACAACAAATTCTTATTCAAATTTTTTCAATACAGTTTACACACACTACAATTTTTTATTAGTGTATTTTAACTTAAAATTTTTAACTTTCAAAGGGTGTTTTGATTCAAATATGGGAGGTGGGGGGACTTAAAAGCATTTTAATCTTTTTTCACCTGAGGAAAAAAGTAAATTGGAATTTTGTTTTGTTATCAAGGTAACCTAAACAAACTAATTAAGCTTAAACATCTTGGGACCCTTCTTAAAAACTTAAATTATCCAAAATAAATTACTAAAAAACAAGCTAATATAAATCAAATAATGGTTTGTTGTCACATCTACATTTATAAACCACTTTATCGTTTCTCTCTACATATAATTTAATTAAGCATTCGAATTCAACAAGGACAAGAGAGTAAGAATAAGAAGAAGATAAGAACATGCATGATGCAAACACCGGTTATTGTGCACACCAACTACAGACGCACATGGGAATGCACGTTTCATACTACGTCTATAGTTGGCGTACCCAAGTTTTGCTGGGTGAAATGAGTGGGGATTAGATCTAATAGAAAATGCTGTCATATAGATTATAGTTATAAGGATTGGCCTTTGCATACAGGGAAAATTTATTTTTTAAGTGCCTCAGAAAGCTCTTACGACAAATGGAAGTGGGCAGGCAGTGAGCAGGAATGCTTGTTTAACGCATTCTTTGTACATCACAATGCTGGGGATTATATAAAGCATATCAAAAGACAAGTTTATTTGAGGACAAAGTAGATGCTTCGGAGCTTCCAAGAAGATGATCTTAGCATATAGTAAATAGTAGATAAATATAAATGTTGTGTATATGTCAATATGTATAAGATGAGCTTAATTAATCTGTTTCTGATGAACTGGAAGATAGTGATGTGAATGATACAACATTTGACTAGCTGAACTTAGGCGCTATTTTAATTATCTAGTGATTGAAATGAAAGTAATATTTAAGAAGATGGAAAGATAGACTTAATTAGGCATCTATTATAAAATAATTATTACTCATTTTAAGTAAGCTTAAAGCCACAGTTTTTTTTAACATAAAGCCATAGTTGTTGGGTCTTCCCCTCTTATATATTTTCAAAATATGAGTATTTCACCGCTTTAAAATCCATTTAAATTTTGCATATAATATTTTAAAAAATAATGTATTTATTAATTAGTTGGAGACTTTTATACTTACTTTAATTTGTTTGCTTGTTTCATGAGCTTATATTATTACATGTTTTGAACTAATTAATTACACATGTTTATCTCACCAAAGTATTGGTTGGAAATCACTGGGAATTAAATTTGAGAAGTTGCAAAATAAGAAATATTTTAATCCGATGACCTTTGATGGACATATGTTTTTAAAATTTATAGAATCCATGAATTATATACATTGTCTACTTGTCCATCGAGGCTAGATTAAACACAAATCACGGTTTTAAAACGTACTAAATATGAATTTTCGAAATGTTTTGATATCATATATGATTAAATTTTACTTGAAGGAATCCTATTTAAGGGTTTGTCATTAAAGATTTCCAAACAAAAATTAGATATAATGATCAGGAGAAATATTTTTTTAAAATAAAATGAAAATTTATATAAATTCACCTTAAAAAGACATTGTATACATCTTTATTATTTTTATTAAAATAATTAGATTTATAAAAAAAAATTTGATAGGCATTGTATATAATTTTTTAGAGAGAATTTTATTTATATTTATATAAAATATATGATTTTTGAAACCGAACAATTAAATAATATTATTACTTTAATAATATTCTTCATTTCATAACATGTCAATATTTTGCATTGGTATTATAAATAATATTTAATTAAATCATTACTTCCTCCAATGAGCTATCGAAAACTGGGGTCATAAATAATAAATTGTTCAAATTATCATTGTTTCATAAAGTTAAACATTTTTCATTTGTTATAAGATTATCCCTTGCATTAATATTGTCATTTAAAATAACTCGCTTTTAACTTATATTAGAATAATTAGTCTCACTTCATATCGAATTATAAAAATAGATGTTCAGATTTTTCATCGCTCTCTGAACGTGCAAATTGAATTTTGGTGGAGTGAAAAATGAACTATGATAAAAAAATCTTTTCATATAATTAAGTTTGCTATTTATAATATTGGATTTGTAAATTAAATTTATATATGATAGTTAACAAAATTGTTATGCGTATATAAATTTGAGAGGTCAGAGTTTGACTCAGATGTTTGAATTTTGACTTTATTTTAATAATGTTTTTTCTCTTATATTTCAATAATATTGATATACTTTTCAAAGAGTTTGACTTTGGTTCTGGCTTTATATTAATAAAATTGATGTATCTTTGAAATCTCGTTTTTTTAATTTCATGAGAAATTCATATATGTACTCTACTAAAAAAAGCTTTGGTCCAAGTCCATTTATATTCTTATTTAAAAAACTCTCAATGGCTCATTGGCACCATTTATTTTTCAAACTCGAATTGAAATATATCTAATAAAAATTATTAATTATTACAAATGAATTAAAATTGATTGTAATGATATAAAGAAAAATCTCTGTATCATTTCATTAGCTCATTTTCTAGCTCATCGGGCTAAACACCACAATGTTCAAACTCGATATTATATACCTATCCATTGTTAGGTTAATATTACTTCTACTTTTGATATGTTTTTATATCTATTATTAACTAAAGCATGGTGTTTTTTTGCTTTCATTGTATTTTTGCCTTTTTTTGTATGTACTTAACTATGACCTTATATATAATATACATAAAATTAATAAATATAATAATTACCTAGAAGATTAACATGCAAAAAATCATGAAAAATTAAGACATCAATAAGGTAAGCATATAAAATTATTAAAAATGTACGAGTACCTTACTTAGTGCATGGGCAATTACCTAGTATACTTACAAAACTTCTAATTTCCGAATATAAAGAAGAATAGAGATGAACCCAAATTTTAGCTGGCCCAATGATTTCAGTATTTGATATGGGCCATATGACATTTTTGACAAAAGGTGGGCATCGATACCACATGAGCCTTTGACAAAATGCTTTTTTTTTTTGGTCAATGATTTGTTAATGGCCGTCATTTACACGCAAATTTTGACACAGCCGCATTCCGCAGATCCCTTGGGCCACTTGAGCATCTTGACCCAAGTTTCGGCGGAATTAATTCATTCTCTCCTCTAATTTGGAAAGGGAAGGAAGTAACATACATTTTTTTCTCAACCGAAAAAGGAGTACTTGTATGATGTAACTGATCCAAACACCATCACGGATTCACAATGAATCGATACCCAATAAAATATGATCACCTTAAACACATCTACTAACAGAAACAGATCAAACTCTCCCTCCCTCTTGTAACATCATTATCCGATCCCTACCCATCGGTTCATGATCAAATATCAATCACCCAGTACTCATCAGCAATCAAATATATCCTCCAAATAGCTAAAGCTCTATGAACAAGCTCTTTCCAAGTGGTTCAATCCCAAGTTTAGAGGAGGGCCCAACATATTAATTAGTTTCATCAACACGTCGTTATCAACCTCATCACCCGTTTCACGGACTTATCTGCCATTCAAACGGTCCCTCGTCTTGAAAACCCTTGCCAAGTAGCCATCCCTGATCACCCCATCAATGCATCTTTGGATGCTTGTGTTGATTCGTTTTGGCTTTTCTGTTGTTTGTTTGTGATTCTGGGCCTCCGGTGGCTGGGCTTTAGGCAGAACGTCAACTGCTTCAGCTCTCCAAAACAAAGAAGCAATTGATGCAGGTGGGGGATCAGAAAGCTACACTCAAGCAAATCATGCATCGAAACTATATATACCAATGGAAAACACAGCCCTACAGGAAAAAGACGGCTTTTAATCACAACACTCAACTATCTACGTATTGCCCAAAACATGTTTTCATAAGCTTCCCAATATTATGATGCGTTGTATTCACGTTAAACTAAAATCATGTAAAGGCACGAATTTTAAATACAGAATGCTGGTCTATTAATTATAGATCAATAGCAAGTAGTGTTGGTTCGGCCTCCAAAAAAACTTGAAATAGATTTTACGGGTCTAAGTCAATTTAATGAATAAAGCTTTTCTATCAGCCTATTTACCTCTAAACTTAATGAATAAGACTTTTTCATTTGCTCATTCACCTCCAAACCTAACGTGGGATTAGTCCATAATTTTTCCCTTCACACATCATACTATTTGAATTTTCCCTCCCTCATACAACATGTTAGGTCCACATGTTATAATAAAATTTTACAAGATTCACTAATGCTAGGTATACATATTATAGTGAAGTTTTAGAATACTCTATCTCCCCGTTAATTTGGGTTCCACATGTAAAGTTCATGTGTTATAGTGAAGTTCCAAGAGGCTTTATCTCCCCCTTAAAGGCTCCACATATTAGGTCCACATATTATAATGAAGTTCGAATAGACTCCGTCTCCCCCTCAAAAGCTCCACTTATTAGGTTCACATGTTATAGTGAAGTTTCAAGAAATTCCATCTCCCCCTTAATTCGGATCGATTATTATTCGTATCATCTCCCTCTTACCCACATATTATAGTAAAGTTTCAGGAGATTCTAGAAGATACTTAAAATATATTTCACGGGCCTCTCTTAATACAAAAATTAATTCAATGAATAAGATTTTTTTATTAACTTATATACAAGTTATATGTCACATCCAAACATGATGTGAGATTAACTCAACAAATGGATGAAACCCGGGGGATTTAGGTTTTTGGTTGTGGGATTTGTTATTAGGATTAGTTACTGACATTAAGTTATAGAAGATCATTTGTCAACTCAAGTCTTTTTCATAACTCGGACTCAATTATGTAAGAACAACCGTGACTGACAAAATCAGGTGTTTGTCATCGTTTGCTTCACTGATTTGTACGGGAGAACAGTCAAACAACCATAGAGATACGTCTACACATCCGGCTAATTAATTAAGATAAGTTGTAGATGGCATCATTAATAGGATAATTAACAAGGATTCCTATGATGATACCTGAAAACGTGCATTTCATGTAAAAGATGGTAAGCTACCCTTGGAGAATAAAAACTAACCAAAAGTGTGTTATTTATATATAATAAAAAGAATAGAGCAATTTCACAATTCGAAATTCAACATTTAATATTAAACTTTTACAACATAAATGAATATACACTATAGATCTTTAATTAATTGACTAAAAAATAAAAAATTAATTTAGGCTCAATGTACTCTCTCTCTCTCTCCCTCATTCTTTTAAAAAAGCATTTTAAAATTTTACCATATTCAATGTCAGGTGCAACCACGCAAGCAAAGATCTTAGCTTTTGATCGACAACATTTGCGAGAGTGGTAGGAGCAGGGTATTGAGAGGCTTGGTGACAGCATTCAACAACATCATCGAGCGGTGTTCAACAGTGACGGGACGGTCCAAGTTTAAAAATGCCGGACTTAGACTTGATTCGAGGCTATGGAATAGTCGACTCTAAACAGGTTTGAAATTATTTTTATTATTGTTTTAATTTAATAAACAAAATGGTGTATACAATTAGTATATATAGACCTCTTTTATACTTGAAACTGATAAATATATAAATCATGTTACTTTAAAATATTAATTTAACTTAATTTAAAGAAATTAATATATTTTAATATTTTTTTATTTGACTCATGGGTATCAATTTGTAAAAATTTGCCAATAAAGAGTTATCCATTAGAGTTTGACTTTATGGATGCAATATCTTTGGAGAATCTCCCAAATGCTCGATGCGAAATCCCAGAAACCCGATGCATTTTTCTACTAGTGAGTCGTAATTTGCGTGGGCTCACTCCGATGAGAAATTGTTGAGGCTGCCATTTAGATTTTTACAAATGAAATGAAATATAATTATTTTTTAAATTAGTGCATAATGTTATTTCTTATTTCATTATTTAAACCAAAATAATCGTCTTCAAAATAAAAAGTGGCAGATTAAATCATTGATATGACAAGAGGAGATTATCCGACCTCATAGTATACCATATCACAATAGAATCAAGCTCAAATTTATCACTTCATTTTGTTGTATTCATATAAATTCTGATTTCATAAATATAGTGAAGGAACAATATGCACTTAAATATATTCTGATATCTATCTATGTGTGTATATATATAGATAGATAGATATCATCCTTGTGCCGACAGATATATAATGGCTTCACCTTTGCTTTTATTATTGAAGGAACGCGATCTTGCCGCATGCTTATGAGTTCGTAAAGGCTGAGATCTGAAGCAAAAAGAGTGAATTATTGGGGACTATTTGGAGGCAAACTCATTAATTGCAATGATTCCGTGCTCTCATTTAAAGAGCAGGGAGACACATTATACATAGCGAAAAAGAGGAGAATATGAACCACATTTCTATGTTAGATGCTGCATCTGTGTCAATGACACATTTCGTACCATCAAATAATTGTGTAGTCTGTCGGTTGATAATATTGAATATCATTAACCGTAAGGCTTTTTTTTACAAAAAAATAATATTATCATTAAAAAAAACTGTATATCATGGTTATAAATTATCAGCTTGAAGCCAGCCAGATTTATGACTCAATCAATTTTTGGCTTAAAATTTTAGTAGATTTTTTTTGAAAAAAAGGATTAAGCTACTAAAGTTGTTCAATTACTATATCTCTTTTTGGGTTTCGCGTAACTTTGTGACTTTTATGTGGTAGAAATTAGGAATGAAATGAAGCAAGATTGATACAGTTCTTCACCATTCTGCCAGTTGCAGTGGTACTGCTTCCCATAGTTTCAAACTTTCAGAGATGGTACGTACTTGCTAGGGTCATTCTTTTTAAGCTGATCTTTCGGTGCCAAAATTATAAATGCTTTTTCTAACTCCTGATCTGGCTATTTTATAGCATCACCACTAGAAAATACTCTATTAGTCTACAACTGCCTTAAATTCACTTAATTAATCAATTTGATCAATATTTTTTCCCCATACATCTAGGTGATTATTTACATGATGTTTGGATCTGAACTGTAGTATAGTTTCAAGAATTCACTTATGCATGATGGAAGCTGGATCATTTCCTAGCGTATTTCTGCAATTGATGAAGACTTGTGCATGCAAGTGTCATGGAGATGTTGAGTACTCGATATGCAAGGAAGTGCATTTATTTGATAAAAACACGCCGTTTGAGTAATTGCATCATTATTTCTGCCTTGCAAAAGTTCTTATAACGAATTGGATGGAAGAAGAGCGATTCATTATCAATTTTTTTAGTTATAAGTTCAGATGCATGCTACCACTCATGATTATAAAAAGTTTGATTCAAAGTAGGCAATTGTGGATTTAAAATGTACCAATTAGAACCAGAATTGACGGACGTGTACTGCTTTGAAACGTGTACTCTTGTTCTGATGATAATAATCTAAGGAGTTGTCTAATCGTCTCTAATTAGCATTTTTTAACTTAAAACTATTCCCTAGTTAGAGAGACTTGGGAAATGTCAAGATGTCAATCATGGATGATCAGCAAAGGCAGGAATACATTGTAGTTATAAGAGTGTGATTTGGCTTCTCCTGGGAGTGACGCCGATGGAGACACCGTGCGTGTTCATTGTCGATCATCCGAGGAAGCGACGGTGGGCGTTGCTCCAAGGAGGAGCCAAAAGTTCTGCTAGTTATAACTATTTGGCTATTCCAATTACTCATTGACGATATCAACTGGACGTGGTCCAAAATCCATGGACTACACGGGACCATGCATACTCTTCAATACAAAGACTGAAACTACAAAGCTAGTAATTAATCTTGAGGCAGAATGATCACAGAAATTTCTATATTAATTATTTTCACCAGAAAATAACTCATTTGCCTGTGGCCTACTGTATTGAATGGTTTATACAGCAATGTTGAACATTTAACCAGCAAGATGAATCTTCAATCTGGACTATACTTTCATGGTTTTTTAACATGAGGATTTTTTTGGGAACAATTTTGTTTGTAGCCAAGATTAACCAATTTGAAGTACTGTGCATAATCTTTGGCTAGCTAACTAGGAGCCAAGCCATGGACAACTAGATGCCAATTGAAAACAGTTGAATGTGATAACAAGCTACAACACATGAAGGGCCTTTTAACCTGCTAGCTGCCTAACTACATATCATCTAACTTTCAACAACTACCAGCCTTGTAGAATGAACTCACACTAGATTTCACTCCTCACAAAGGATCACAATCTGATCTCCTTCCATGTGGCCAACCTTTCACTCCAGTCCTGGAATTTATCAGTTTGTTTTACATCCTTAAATTGGGATGACCCACTGCCCCCACCCTTCTGCAATATTGCACCATTGGAGTACTGTAGCCTCTATTCCGGTATCAATACCTCCACTAAAAACCTTACTACATACAAAGGCTCCCTCCATAGCTCCCACTGATCTATGTTCATGATCTCTTACTGATGACGATGTACGTCGACATGTCCAATCCCGCCTCCCGCACCAAAGACGTCTTCCCCTCCCCTGCCCTCTCCCTCTCCCTTGTATGATCTGTATAGTCCCCTCGACTTATTTAATTTCTATGATGAGAACGTATATATGAATGTTGTCTTGACCATGATCGTGTTTATGGGTGTCTTCGTGATGAACAGGCGGGTGTCTTTAGTGGGGCGCAGGCAGCCTCGGCGGTGGAGGAAGATGGGGAGAGCGTTGGAGGAAGCCGAGAGGATGGTTTGGAGATCAGCAGTGAGAACACTGGTGTCACCCGATCGGAAGAAGAGGCAGATGTTGAGGCGTTGCAGGAGGTGGACGGTGGAGATAAGGGCAAGAAGAAGAAGAGGAAGAAATATCATAGGCATACTACCGATCAGATCAGAGAGATGGAAGCGTGAGCGCTCTTCTCCTGATCACTAGCTAGCCAAATATATTCTCATTGCTCTCTCTCTTTCATCTCCTCGCTTTTCTTCTCACTTTCTCCCATGATCATCTTATCTAGGTTTTTCATTTTTCTAAATTTATTTAGGAAGTTCACATCCTGAAAAGCTCCCATGGCAACAACAATTTAATAGCCCTAAATGGTGGCCATATATTTCTTGGGTTTTTTTTGTTTGAAGCAGTAAATCTCATGAACTGGTACTTGCTTGATCTTGACAGCAGGATAAACAGTTTGAATTACAATACTACAACATGGTTATTATGCAATATGCATTAGATCATCTTTCCCTTGGATCAAGCTTCTAATCTTTGAAAGCCAAATTGTTGATCCATATAAACCTAACTGAGATCTTGCGCCATACTGGTCCATGTTTCCGAGTGAAGAAGAAATATCTTAAGTTTGACAGATAAATTACTAGCCTAATTAAGAAAATAAAAATACTAGCTAAGTCTCATATTCTCATAGATTTTCGTCTTTCTGTGGACATGGTAATTGCGACAAATTGATAGTGTTCAGAAATGTCATATGCAGATCATTATATATGGCTAGAAGTTCTCAAAAGGTTTTCATTTTAATTTATTTGTTCATAGAAGGGTTGCCAAATTATATATCCGGTCTCATACATAAAAGATCACCATATCCAACCGTCTTTGCAGTATGAGGACTTCATTTCTTACACCATGCATGCATCGATATTGATCATGTACATGGGGCCTCGAACTTAAAATGGAACTTATTGCAACTTGTAAGAAGAGATACCTTTCTTATTTATTTTCAAGTTTTACTATATCACATATCCCGATTAATTAACTAGCTAGTTTGTACTACAGAAGATCTTTAACGTTGTAATTTCTTGACCAACAAGATCGACGCATGTTCTAGCTTTGGCATACATCACAATTCACAATACATCACAGTGCATGCTTTCTATAACCAGCATCTCAGTCCATAATATCATCTACTGTATAAATAGCGAATCACTGTGTCATAATTGAGAGGATAATAATTCTTCAAGTCAATTAACTTTCCATCGAAAACTAAAAAAGAAATCCATTTTATAATTAGGTGTGTAGATATATTGTTATTGTGTACATCATGATACAGTGTTATATATGTTCATCATGTTGAGGCGCGCAATTGGAATAATACTAATTATGCTTGAATTTTCGTGATGATCTTTGCATCACCATTAACCTGCAGCCTATTCAAGGAATCACCCCATCCTGACGAAATGCAGAGGCAGCAACTAAGCAAGCAGCTGGGTCTGGCCCCAAGTCAAGTCAAGTTTTGGTTCCAAAACCGACGAACACAAATCAAGGTAACATACTTGATCATATCTCTCACTTTCATGCACAATCACATCGTCACGATTCCAATCACTACCCGACATGCTCTAGGCTATCCAAGAGCGACACGAGAACTCATTGTTGAAGACGGAGGTAGACAGGCTTCGAGACGAGAACCGGAGCTTGAGAGAGAACGCCAAGAGGGCTTGCTGCCCAGGTTGCGGCTTCGCCCCCACCAACGTCAGAGATGCCCCTGTGCTCACCACCGAAGAACAACAACTACGGATCGAGAACGCAAAGCTCAAGGCCGAGGTCATCCTCATCATTGATTTGCTCACATATTTACATATAGCTATATATATATATAGTCATCATGCTCTTAGCTATGATGGGGCACTTCAACACTCCAACGATACTGGTGCAGATTGACAAACTACGAGCAACTGCGGGAAGTGGACGAGCTGCTGGAGGTGGGTCGCCGAGCTCGTCGTGCTCGGGAGGAAACAATGCATGTGCAGAGAAAGGTACCTCGCATGGAGGTTACTACTCAGGACTGTTCGGAGTGGGGGAGAAGGCGAGGATCATGGAGATGGCGAGAGGTGCTATGGATGAGTTGAAGAAGATGGCGAGCACAGGAGAGCCGCTGTGGGTGAGGAGTGTGGAGACCGGTAGGGAGATACTAAACTACGATGAGTATGTTCGGGAGTTCGCCGGCAACGATGGTGCTTGGGGTGCAAGTCGAGGGAGACGATCGATCGAGGCGTCGAGGGAGACCGTGGTCGTCTTCGTCGACCTCCCCAAGCTCATACAATCTTTCATGGACGTGGTAAGTAAATAACTATTTTGCTAACTTTTCTTTAACTTTTTTCTTAACATTCAAGTAACTGATCACGGACCTCAAACTGATAACCTGCAAACTTTTTAACATTGTCATCACATTATATTTTTTAATGTTTCGTGCATGTTTTATTTTTAATTAATTGGGTTTTTATAATATAAGCCCTAATAACAAACTTTGCATCCCAGTAGTTGATTTTTTATAACATAAATATGCTAAAGAAAATTTATGATGATTTTTCTTCATTTTTTGAACTCCATTTAATTAAACTCCACAAACTCTCTATGTTACTCCATGATTTCTTTCGTTAAACTAAAACAGATAAACAAGTTCTTTGTTCGAGTACTTTAAAAATCAAATAATTAAAAGCTAGAGAAATATCACCAAAGTCTTCATAAGTGGAACTGAGGTTCTAATTAGGCATTGTTAATATAGATACAAAATTCATGTCTAATTAAGTAATTAAGTGTATTTACTTAGTGCGTACTCAAAATAGTCCAGTTTATGTAAATGATAGCATTTGCATAATTGACTCAATCAAAAAAGTTGTGGTAGGATCCATAGTCTGGCTCCACGTCTGACATGGTCGCAATAATTTATTTTTTCACTATTAACATAGTTATATACATATATAGATGGGTTGAAATCGCTGTTCTTGATATAAATGAATTTCCCTACATCGTCTTCTAGCTAAGATGAAATGCAGGATTTGAAGATCAGATACTTTCTTGCATGTTCAGATCAGTGTGGACAGACCATTCTTGACTTTTTCTGTACGACCAACTGACAATTTCACCATTATGTTACATGTTCAGGACCAATGGAAGGAAATGTTCCCGTCGCTGATATCGAAGGCAGCAACAGTACATGTTATCAGCACTGGAGAGGGGAACAACAAAAATGGGGCTGCCCAACTGGTAAGGCCTATTTAATTCATATTCAGATCATCTCATCTCCTCGTGTGCAGTGCAGCGAAGATTTACTACTAGTAAATAAAAGGGCTTGATCGGCTATAGCAAGTGTTTTTGCGTTGTGTATGGGTGTGTACCAGATGTTTGCAGAGGTGCAGATGCTGACCCCCATGGTCCCCAGCCGGGAATTCTACTTCATCAGACACTGCAAGCAGCTCAACCCGGACATTTGGGCGATCGTAGACGTGTCCATCGACAAGCTTGACGACGCCATTGATGCCTCCCTTGTCAAGTGCAGGAAGCGCCCCTCTGGTTGCATCATCCAAGACAAAGGCAATGGCCATTGCATGGTAATTAGATTGCTCTTAACGCTGACTTTAAGTTATAAAATGTTACAACTATAATTATATGGGTGGATGTTTATCTCTAGGTGGTATGGGTGGAACACTTGGAATGCCAAAAGACCACAGTTCACACAATGTATCGTTCAATTATTAGCAGTGGGATGGCGTTCGGGGCCAAGAGGTGGATGACCGCTCTGCAGCTACAGTGTGAGAGGCTGGTCTTTTTCATGGCGACCAATGTGCCCACTAAGGACTCTCGTGGTAAGAATTTACTACATCTAATAGTCATACCTGCAAAATTTTCTTAGTGAATGAATGAGAACGATGATTAATGCATGGAGCAGGGGTTGCAACGTTGGCAGGGAGGAAGAGCATTATGAAGCTGGCACAGAGAATGAATGTGAGCTTCTGCAGGGCAGTAGCTGCATCAACCGACCACACTTGGACTAAGGTGTTGGCCAGGGAAGGAGAGGGCATGAGAGTGGCTAGTAGGAAAAATTTGAGCGACCCCGGGGAGCCCATTGGCCTTATTGTGTGTGCAGTTTCCTCGGTTTGGTTGCCTGTTTCGCCGCATGTTCTGTTTGATTTCTTGAGAGAAGATGGCCGTAAAAACGAGGTAAAAACCAAGGTTAATTTCACTTTCACTTTCACCTTCACCTTCACCTAGTCGCTTTGATTCTTTGTACTTGCTGAAACAATATTAACCGTTTAATGTTCACCCTATGGGTTGAATTGAATATCTTCCAGTGGGGCATGATTTTTAGTGGTACTGGTGGTGCCACTCACCTTATCGCCAACTTAGCGAAAGCCCAAGATCGGGGAAATGCAGTCACTGTCCATGTATGCTTCCATTCTCTTTTATCAATTCATTCATGAGTTAATTAGCATCAGGCATTACTTGTAAAAAATCATACATTCAACCTATGCAAGCTTATTAGACTTTATCTTTTAAAAAACATTATAATTAATTTCCTAAATGTCCTCTAAGTTATATATAACTTCAAAATTGCATAACATTCTGGGTATCTCTCTATCACTCAATATCCAGCTTGTAAGACTCTTTAACAAAATTCGTTACTGACCCAATAAAAGTCAATCAACTACTATCTTATAGCTCATGGACTACAAAGGAATCAACGATGATACTAATCAACGACACATGAATTCTAACATGTTCAAAAACTATGAATCTTACGTACTCGAACCCCATTATTGTGGTCTAGAGAGAGCTTGATTTTTGTAAGTCAATTATAAATTTGCAGTTCGGAGTCATGTACATTAAATTTTAAATATAAAAAAAGGATGGGATCAAATATGTATCTTATTTGCTTGTTACAAAGAGCCAAATGGAACACAAGATTAATTAACCATGGACAATAAAACCAAGGTCTCATATTCTGGATCGTCTCCATTGATACACACCCACACACAAATTAAGCTCATCTTGAACATGAACAAATTCTGCTTTACATGATTTCATTGTCGGTTTATAAATATGCAGGCAACTCCTTCTAAAGACGGGGGGACGACGTGGGTCTTGCAAGACACATGCACCAACAGGTACGAGGCGACGGTGGTGTACGCGCCGGTGGAGGTGGCCGCCATGCAGTCGGTGATGACCGGCTGTGACTCGAGCATGGTGCCGGTGCTGCCTTCCGGGTACGCGATCCTCCCCGACGGCGTGGAGGCACGGCCGCTGGTGATAAGCTCGAGGGCGGAGGAGAGGACCGCCGAGGGGGGCTGCATCTTGACGGTGGCATTCCAGACACTGGCCAGCTCGTCGCCGGCGGCCAAGCCGACGGTGGAGGCGGTGGAGTGTGCAAGTGCATTCATCACTCACGTCCTTCGCCACATCAAGACCAGCTTGCAGTGTGAAGATTGAGCTACAACCGGTGATGTGTTTTGACGTGAGAAGAAAGCATGTGGAAATATGATTTATGATCCTCATCATATGTAACAGCTTGTTAATTTGTTCATTTCTTGTTACACAGTTACTTAAGACCCCCTTAATTTGACTCCAAATCATTTGGTGGTCGTGGTTAACTACCACTAAGGCATAACATACACGATTACGCATAAAATAAAAGCTACTTTTTATTGTGTTTTATAAATTTAATATATGTTATTTAAATACCCCAATTTGGCTCACCCCCGAACCTAACTGAAAATGATATCGGTGATTGAACTATTTGCTAATTTACTTAATTCGGTCAAACAAATCCGGATCTACCCTCGATGTCTCAAGATGGTGATGTAAACATTCAATGTATAAATAAGATGTTTAGGTTCTAACGTTATTTAATATAAATGTTATCATATATCATCCATATTCAAAACAAAGCAAACCCGTTTGAAATTCAAAAACAAAATTTTTAAAACAAAATGGACAAAAACTCCTTTAAAAGTGACCACCTTGCCAACAACAAATAGTATGTATATATAATGATAAAAGCGTAAAACATTGATAAAACATTATATCTTTCACACAACATTCACATTATAATCATTTTCATTATTTTTAGTTGGTTCTCGACCCCATTAGCTCATCTTGTTCAATTCTATTCATGATAGTTGTTAACACATACAGATTATATCATAGTTTCATCCCAAACATTTCCTGCAGTCAAACATTATAGCATTTTATCTACCACAATGCATAGCAATTCATCACATCATATTTTTCATTCTATTTTGGCAGGTACATATGTGCATGTTGCATCGTTGTTCCTCTGTAGTCCTGACAGTGCTTAATCATTCAAGTTCCCACCTACATATATAATACGAAAAAGTCAAGAATGAGTATTGTTGATCCATAAATAACTAAATATTCAAATTGTCATATAAGAGTTAACTCTCATGTTAAATGAAATCCATCACATGTTTTTCTATATTAGAATCACTCATAAGAGTACTAATTATGAGCCATATGCCTCGGCTTGAACAACATTTCATTTTGACTAGTCTTATGCCTTGACATTTTCATGTTATCTCACGCTTAGGAAAATTAATTATCCTAAAACCGTCTATATCCTCTGTATAACTCCTGGCTCTAAGTACAGATGTCGAGTACTCTCAGGTAGGCACCTTCAATACCCTTTAAATCCACAAGTCTATACGTGTAGTGCATTATAGTACCTATAATCCTCCACACTTCTCTAGGTTTGAGGAACTTAAAATATGGAGTTGTCAGGATCCCTTGGGAATAGAACAGCTTACTCACCAATCTAGAGCCCGCTTTGATTGGCATGTGCACCGCTCACGGTACGTGCAAGTAGGGCTGCTAATTGAGTAAGCCACCTCATGAGTATTTATCGTTCGGCTCAGCTTGACTCGACTCAAAACTCGACATTTAAATACTCGAGCTCGCACTTGACTCGAACTCGAATCCTACGAGTTGAGTTTGAGCAAGGCAGTGTTCGACTCGACTCAACTCTGTTATAACTCAAACTCGACTCATAGCTCGACTTGTCTACTCAATTATATAATATAATAATATACATAATATCATTTGTCTATTCAAAATACATTTAAAATCATAAATAAATATTATTATTGACCACGTACTAAAGGAGGGTGATGGTGAAGGTGTTTTATTTTTTATTTTTTATTTTTATTATTAAATCTGGGTCGTCCTTGTAATCGACAGTCCATCTAGATCAAAGTTTGAGACATAAATATTATCTACCCTGACTAAGATAAATATATATATATATATATATATATATATTAATAAGTTTAATTATAGCTAGTTATATTCATTTATATACAATAAAATAATAAAGTAACATCAACATAGGGATCGCTCAATTGGGAGAGCGTCATCCTAAAGACTTGAAGGTTATGTGTTCAATCCACGCTCATCGCATGATCATTTTTTCTTGGATACATGTACAAGAAAAATAAAAATCGGTAGTTGGGCCTTGGACTAATTGAGCGAGCTCATGAACTACTTTCGTGCTAGATTTGAGCTCACAAACGAGTTGGGTTTTGAGCTCGTCAAAATTAAACAGTTTAATATATTCAATGCTATTACAATCATACAAATTTATTTTATTCACAATCAAAATATTTTACCATATCAATCAATCAAATCCTAGCATACTATACTAATAATTATCAATTTTAAATAATTAGATAAAAGGTAATTATACCTTGCGTCGTTGATGATCGATGATGATTAGGGTTTGGTCATGCATTTTGGGACTCGAATTTGGCACCCGACGGTATATGAAGTTCGATTGGGAGGAAATTAACAAAAATCCAGTGAATTCTAGTAAATTTGATTTTTTGATTACTTTTACGGCAATGTGGTTGAGGCTGTGGATAGGCACCGATTCAGCGAGCTCAACACGAATATGGTGAGGGCGAGGGTGATGGCGGTGGCGACGGTCGCCAGCAGAGCCTTGGGCTGGTTGTGATGCCCAGGCTTGCCCAATCAGCTATTGGGCAGATCTCGACGGTGGCACACGAAAGGGGAAAAGATCACCTAGGTCGAGGGACGACGATAGCGGCACGGAGATGGCGGAGCGGTATGGCTGGAGTTGAACTTGTTGTCGGGAGTGCAGCACGTTCTGGCTGCTTCATCGCGTCGTGGAGGCTAGTGGTGACAAAGATGGTGGGGGAAGGCTCGATGACATTCCGACGGAGCTCAGCGGTGTCAATTAGCGATTGGAGGTGACGTTGGCAGCAGCATTCCGGGCGGCAACGAGATGAAAGGGATGAAACTTTGTAGTGAAGGGTTTGGTGGTAATCTCATAATTAAAAGTTCGTTCAACTCCGATTTGAGTAAAAAATAATAACTAACTCTTAATAAATTTTAAAAAAACTAGAAAAAATATTAAAAAATACCATAAAATATAATGCACTCAATAACATCAAAATGACATGCTTTATATTACCCAAACTATTATCTAACGCATCCAAATGCATTATTTGACTTAAGAAATAGTTTTACAGTAAAAAAACTAGCATGCTCTTACATATTCTAATAACTCAGTTCTTATTACTTACTTGAATTATTATCATATAGTCAGGTGTATTTGACCCTCATCTCTTCACAACTTACGCCTGGCCTTGGTTAAATACACGTGTCATGAAATTGACACGACTTGAATCGACAAGTGAATTAACTGGTTCACTAATATAAAATTCTGACTCGAATTACAGGTTTTATATAAATTATAAGAGTTGTGCTGCCTAAACGAATAACTAGTCATTTTAGATGAAGCTGAAATCTTCATCTTTGTTGTATCAAAAAAATAAAAATAAAGCCCAATAAGTTGTACAGATATTTATTAAAGCCCAAAAAGAAGGTGACAAACCTGATATTGATGTAAACGTTTGTTAAAGCCTTCTAAATAGCGAAGAGGATTAGCTTAAACCCTTTTACAAGTGAGAGAGTATTGAAAATAGTCTTACGTTTATAATAAATACGAATTAAGACCTGTATGAATATTAAGATATGAGCTGCTTTTATGTGTTAGCCAGTTGTTTCAGATAAAGTCAAAATTACCGAAATCTTTTTATAATATAAATAAAAAATAAAAAATTGTATTATTTTTTTGTGATACCTGTATGGCGGGAGTCGGTGGTCGCGTTCTAAATTTTCAATAGCGTTAGAGCATATCTAACGTTCACAGGCATCCCCCATCTCGAACCGACTCCCGCAGTCACCAACTACTCTAATAGATGTTCTACAAAAGAAATAGTGATGATACGATCACAGACATGGAATCCAAGACGAAGGTGGACGACATTGAGCTACAAGGCATCGTAGCAGCAGGATTGAAGCTCGAAGACGCCGAGACATTCTACAACTCTCCGAGGCGCCTTTGGTGATCTCCACGACGACCCAACAACGGAGAAGATATGGCGGCGGATTGTGTCGTCGAGGCTACTCCGGCCAGACCACCCCCACCGACTCCACAAGCTCGTGTTCTACTCCCTCTATGGCCGGTGGGACGCATCTACCAGCGGTCCTCCTCTTTACTGGTTCCCCACTCTGTAAGACCATCTCTACTTCCTCTGGTTTCTGCATGCCCACAACTTTTCAATATTGAGCAGGGACATTTTCTGACAGGGAGAGCGCCAAGCAGACGAATCTTGGGAAGATGATGGATGCCCACTGTCCCAAACTCCTTGGACCTCTCTATCAAGACCCCATAACCAGCTTTCCTCTGTTTCACAAGTTCTCTGCTGATCATCCAGAGGTCTCCTTGCCTGTATGGGATACTATATATTTGTTCTATGTTTCACAAGTTCTCTGCTGATCATCCAGAGTTCTCTGTTTCACAAGTTCAATGAAACCTCAATAGTATTGACGAGTCGAGTATTTTTTGAATTTTAACACATCAAGCTCGAGTTTGAACACATCGAGCTCGAGTTTCGAGCCAAGCCGAACGGAATACTCTTTATCTCAAGCTCTGTTCATTGTTCAACGAGCTATTTATTTTCGAGCCTAAGTATTTTTTCGAGTACAAAATTAACGAACACGAGTTGAAGCTGAATTGAAGCGAACGTAAAATGCTTGAGAGCTATCTTGGCTTGTTTACACCTCTAGATTGATACTACAGATCACAAGTGGGCTTGGATGAGGTCTGTTACCAACCAACCTGATTTTATGAGGCGATCTGAGTGAGTACTTCATGAGGTTGTATTTCAGGATTTGTATGAATAAATGTGTATGATCGATGTAGTGTTCTCTATATATGTTCGTTTGTTATTTGAATGATCTTCCTTATGAGTATGGCCATCAATCCCATCTAAATGATCTAGTGTTAATGTATGGAATGGTATGAAGTACGAATCCAAGAGCCTCTCGATGGAATTGGAGATCAATAAACGCAAAAAAATGGACATAATAAGAGCATAATAACATTGTTCACTCGTAGATTAAACCGCTGTTATCTGGATGCATCTGTCTGTGTTCTGTAGCTAGTCCTGCAATTGAAAATGCGACATGAAGCAAAAGCACAACAATAGAAACAACTACAAAACAAACCAGCTGTTGATGCTTGTCTCGGTGAAAGTCGAAAACAAATTAAGGTCAGGATGAACACATTAGATGGCTTGATATTGCAAAATAACTTCACTTGTTTATGTTTTTGTTCTATTGCTACCAAACAAGTACCACCAACCCACTTCTCGGATCTATCTTGCGTACATGGTTTCTTTGGTTTTAGTGTATCTGTAAAGCAGAGAATGCATCGTAAGGTCCATCGCTAACGGAGAATTTGAAGGTGTAAGGACGCCCTAGGGGGAAGGTCTTGTTGCCCTTCACATCCCCACCTCGCTTGTTTTGGTAGCCTGGGGAATCAATCTTGTTGAATGCCACCCGCTCTGCTAAAACAAGGCCTGCCTTCTTTGCCATCTTATCCAGCTTCCACCAGTTATAAGGGGGATCACGCTGTGAGTTACATGTATCTCTCCACCCTCCACCAGCATTTCTTCTGCACTCATGAAGAACGCCAAGACGAGCTTCTTATGACGCCTGTAATAATCAGTTATACATATAAACCGAAGAACGCAATCCATATTTCTGCAGATCTTCTTTGAGACACAAAACAAATTGAAGTAGAAAAGAACCAATAAAGTTGATTTAAGTGATCTATCTGACTAGTAGAATTTCCTCTATTTACGTAATGCTTGCAAAAAAATGAATCGTTAGGAGTGAAAGATAACTCACTTGAGGAGGCAATTGCGGCGTTCGGCTGGTTTAGGCAAATGGCCTTTATGGGGGAAGTTGAAGATGATCCGATTAAACTTCATGTTACCTAAGGTGCGGTGTTCATGCATGTCATGGACGTCGACACCATGCAAGACCAGGCATCCGCTTTAACTCCACAAGGAGTGAAACAGAACCCGAATGCTTCTTTAGACACTCTGAGATATAAGTGTAAAGATTGAATTTTTATAACATGTTCATCACGCAAACACTACTCGTTAGAGATTAACAGTAAACAAACACGTCTGAACATCCAATTTAATCGCAAGGAAGAGATGTTGATCAATTTATAATCTGATGGTATCTTCAGAATCGAAGGAAGTAGAAGCCTCTTGCCAAGCACGCCGAGAAGGAAAAGTCTCCTTCACCAACAAGCAAAATCCGCCGCAAATTACTGGAATGATTCATCAATTTCTCGTCCAGTACTCCACCATTCGCTTGGCAATCCATGGCGATCGGCCTCGCTCTTCTCGTCGCTTTTCCAGTGACCAGACTCTCTTAACAATCAAAGCATTTTGCTTAATTTCGAAGGCTTGGACGTTGGAAATCACAAAGCCTGCATTAAGTGAATACGCTTGTTTAGTACTACTATACTCATAAGAATTAAGAGCTGGGCGACAAATCAAGATGGGGGAAGAGGAATCAAGCTATAGACGTCGTCGTTCTGCTTTTTTTCTAGTGCAAGAAATGGAGACGTCCCATTCTGCTTTTGTACGAACTTCTTTGTTGGCCTATGATTCTTTCCGACCATTCACAAGGCTGCTTTAATGCTCCTGCTTTTGTACGAACTTCTTTCTTTGCATATGATTCTTTCTGACCATTCACAAGGCTGCTTTAACAAAAGGGTGCAAGCTTAGTACCCGACATTATTGTTCCACACAACGTTGCGCAGGTAATGATCAAATCCAATGGAGTGGTAGAAGCAAAAAAAGGATATCAAATTATTGAAGCGATCTTTCACCGTCTTTCTTCGGCATAAGTCAAAAAATTGCTTGTACATATGACTTATCCACACTCCACAGGCCTCCTACCGATGGCCTCCTCGGCCTTTCTACCCTTTGGTTAGAGCAGCGAGCAATCGAGTCCTTCACATGGACGTGAGGAACCACCCTCTTAACGCATTGACAAGCTATTTCAAAAAAGTTTTGAGAGAAAAAGGCCGACGATTCGTATAATTAGGAGTAAGTACTGTCTGGCACAAAGGCAAAGCGTCTCGTCAAGCTTACCGATGTTACCATACCGCAATTGTAAATAGTGGCAATTCATTTTCTGTAATTCAAATGGTAGCCGATGAGACGACACTTTTAGTATTCCCTCTCATAAGTGGAAGCTGTACGTTATGGAGAAGGTGGCAATGGCGGATAGCATAGTGGGAGGAGTTAGTGAGGGTGAGACTGCTTGTACTGTGGAACCTGTTGAATGGGTGAATGCTTACTGCTCTGCTGACGAAATTCGTCTGGTTGGGGAAGGGGACTTCTCATTTGCACTCACTGGCCACATCTAATTTTGGCTCTGCTTCCGAACTAGTGGCTACATATTTGATCTCGGAAGGTGCATACTAACCATTTTTGTCCATTAGTTGGATACAAGCTGGCCAGCTTCATGGTGTGGGTTTTCTTGCGTTTTTACCGATCTTTAGTCGCTTTTGATAACCACCTTCAACTCTTTTGAGGTTTATTTTTGCCCTTTCTTGTTTTCCCGGACGGTTCAACGTATTGATTCTCATGACGCAATTTTGCTTGAGTTTATTGATTATCCTTAGTATTTTCTGATACTAAATGGCCTTCTATTCATGATTTGTATATTTAGTGCTCTTTGATCTTCTCGGTACGTAGGCCTTGGTGGAAGTTGTATGCATCATGTTTTAGGCTAAAGTTTTTTTATATAGTTCTAAACTTGAAAGCTTTCGTTCGTAAAATTTAGGATTTAGAAGTACCATTTACCAGAATTGCCTGCAGATGATTTGGTGATGAAGTATAGTCGAGCAATACCGAATGTGGCCAAATTGAGAAGGCTAGGTGCAACAGCCTTGCATGGAGTTGATGCTACGGTAATGGCCAGAGATCATCGTCTTGCAAAGCAAAAATTTGATCTGGTTGTCTTCAACTTTCCTGATGGAGGATTTGACGGATACGAGACTAATTGGCTTCTCATCGACTGAGTTCCTTTGAACGACATGCACACGTCTCATTGATTATTGTTTTCTCGGATCTTGAACATTAATTCTTGAGCAGGTTGCTCCGCGAGCTGGTCCAAAGATTCTTTTGCAACGCCCATATGATGCTTCGACCAGATGGAGAAATTCATGTTAACCACAAAACTAGTTCTCCGTTTTGTAACAGGGATATCGAAGAACTTGCAAATCCTTCAGCGCTGCGATTGATAGAACAAGCTATCTTCAACATAGCGGATTATCCTGGGAACAGAAATAGGAGAGGAGACGGATCGAGATGCGATCAACCATTTCCGATAGGGGAAAGAAGTACTTACAACTTATATTTAATATATTAAATTATTAAAATCTATTTTATTATTCAACGAGTATCTATTTATAAAATTAAAGTTCATCTTTATTAAATCGTGCATGTTATAACATCTTAAGTAGTTCTAATAATAAGTGAGTAGCAAATTGAACCTACAACGACAATTGAAAAATGAACAGCATGCTTATGTAGTACTTTGGTCATAGGATGGCAAAGATCAGGAGACAAGCTATTGTAGTCATCGTCTAGCTTTTTCTTCTACTGCACTAAACGATGAGTCTCTCCCTTCTTTTACACGAACTTCTGTGTCTACATATGGGGAATACTTAGACCCATCTCAATTTCACTTGTTAGTATAATAAAATAATTGCCATGAAATGTTAAAATAAAAACAACACAATAAGGAACATAATTTTTAACATAAAAATCGTTTTCAAGATGAAGAAAGTAAAACCACGAGGTTAACAGCTTACTCCTATCAATCCACTATGATTATAAAGTATATCACAGAATATTATAGAGAGAATAAAACACTCTCAAAAAGATACAGATCAGTAACACTATAGAATGGTAAACAATATTGAGACAAACTTGAAGAACTTGTAGAAGAAACGGTAAAAGATCAATTAGAGAAACAATTGAAAATTCGAAATAGAACCCAATTAATAGACCTTCACATTGAGAACGATAGTCTTTTCTAAAAACTCCCTCAGGCTTTATTAAAAGCCAACTTCCAAACTTTGATCTGAATACTTAAACCACCATATAGAAACTTGTCTTTATATGTAGTGTTGATAGAATCTCCAATACATCAAGTTGGAATTTTCACCTTCCAATGCATTCAACCTATTTTTTCAAAACTTGGACCTCCACTTTTCAAACTTAGACATTTACTTTTAAACACATGGACCACCAATTTACCAAATATGTGGGAGAGATTTCCAACAATACTCCCTTCCTGACCTCATGAAAAGTGACTAGGCAGTATAGGAAGCACCTTTCATACCGGCACCACTTGTGCAAAAAAATTATTTATCCTTAAAGAACAAATTTAGTCATCATATTTGAAATATTTTTATCAGTATGAATCTTGGATGAATTTAACAATTTTATTTCTAACACATCTTTAATCCAATGGTAGCGGACATCAATATGCTTACTTTTGGAATGAAAATTAAATTTTTGTTTAAGTGAATTGCACTCTGGCTATTACAATGCACAACATATTCCTCTTGTTTCACACCAATTTCATTCAGAAATCTCTTTATTCGTAACATCTTACAAGTTTCAGTTGTGGTAATGAATTTTGCTTCAGTTATTGATAATACAATACACTTTAGTAACTTTGACTGCCAAGAGACAACCCCACCTGTAAAAGTAACAACAAAACTAAGGTAGATTTTCTAGAGTTTGGATCACCTCCCATGTTTGCATTAGTATAACCTTCCAATATGGGTTTACTATTTTTGAAACATAAACACACTTTTGAAAATCTACTTCACGGATACCTTAATATCCACTTCACCACTTGCCAGTACTCCTTGTTTGGATTAGATAAGTGCCGATTAATTACTCCAACAGTATATGCTATATGAGGTCTTGTGCAAACCATAATATATATAAGACTTACAACTACAAAAGCATATGAAACTTTTTTATTTCTAAGCTCCTTATTTCACTTAAGTCATTATTTCTTAACTTGAATTGACATCCAAGTGGGATAACAACAGGTTTTACATTCTTTATGTTGAACTTTTCAAGTACTTTTTTAATGTACTTCTCTTGTGATAGTCATAGTCTTTTTGCTTTTCTATCACGCCTTATAAACATGCCCAAGATATGTTTGACTGGTCCAAAATCCTTCATGGCAAAGTATTTGATCAAACTCTTCTTCAATTTTGTACTCTTAGCTATCTTTTGTTCAACAATCAGCATGTCATAAATATAAAACAATAATATTATAAAATCATCATCACCAAATTTCTTGATAAATACACACAATGATCTGAAATAAATTTCTTGTACCCATGACTTTTTATGAAAGAGTCAAAATTCTCGTACCATTTCTTAGAGCTTGCTTAAGACCATACAAGCTATTTTGCAATTTGCAAACTATATGTTTCTTGATAATTCTATTTAAAGATGAAGGAGGAGTTGCAATGGCCAGAATTTAGAGAATGAATGAGTGGAAAATTTGGACCCTCTCTGTATGATGATCATGTAGCTACTCTTGTTAAACTACAACAGACAGGAACTGATTGAGAATATCATATTCAATTTGAACTTGCTCTGAGTAAGACTAAAGTAATACCTCATGCACAACTGCCTTCTTACTTCACAAGTGGGAAAGAGGAGATTAAAGAAGTTTAGATGGCACAGTGATAACTCTATAAAAGAGTTATTATTCTTTGCATTTTATATTGAGTTTTGTCATGTTTTGAGTCATTTTTTCTTTAGTTTTATGAGTTTAGGAGTTTATTAGTTATTATTAATAAAGCGAGAAATCATTATCATTTTAGTGTAAAAAGTGTTATGTAATGTTGTTTTAGCAGGGTATACGAGTTAGAAGATGATTCAGAACGAATTCAAGATGAACTCAGGCCGAAAAAACACAATTTGGTGTTCTGGCCGAAACCCAAGCGCTCGAGCACTATAATTCAAGGTGCTCAAGCTCTGGCTACAAGAAAACAACTTTTACGATATTTTTGAAAAATATGGTGGGCTCCACTTATAATATTGGGTGGATTATTTATAAACATGATTAAGGTTTTACAGAGGGGACTATGGAAAAAAGCTGGACGGCTAGGTGACGACACGAAAGACTAGAAGAAACGACAAAGAAGTTGGATCAGAAGAAGGAGACACTTTCCCAAAAAGAGTTTTCTTCATTTTGATTTAATTTTCTTTCTAATTAAATAATGTCTTTCATTCACATATGAATTTCTTAAGTTTAGTCAAATATTTTATGAAGTAAATTCTTTTCTAGGATTTTTAATGACACCCAGTGCATGGATTGATAAAAGTTATTAATTTTTATCTATGTGATTGTGCTTTTGGATCATCTATTTTATTCTATTATTAATGCTAGCGTTGGACTCGCTATCTATTGTTAGTTATAGAGATTTGATCTTGTCTAGAGATAGAAAGATTAATTTTGTCATTGAATAGAATAGTGTTTATTCATCTATTTAGGGTGATTTATACGTGAGATAGAGATATACTCATATGTCTTGGGTGACTATTAAGGAGGGAAATTAAAGTATCATTTTGCATACACAATTTTATAAAAATATAGAAGTTGGGTGCAAGTGATAAGTTTATGGTTAATCGAGAGATTGTCATGAATAATTAATTCTCTTGGTTAATGGTCCAAATATACAATTCATAGTTAGAAGTTATAATTTTAATCATATAAAATACTATGTGAAATTGAAAATCTTACATTTGTCGTCTTGGAGTAATATTTGACTTGAATATTGCATATTAAATTAGTTTAGCCTTAATCTGTAATTTAACCACTTTTTGAATTCATTTCTATTTAAGTATAATTAATTAAATTTAAATCAGTTCTGTTAATTGAGAACTTCTAATACTAATTCCTCCTGGGACGATACTTTTTTATTACTTTTATTAGTTTATTCGGTGCGTGCACTTGCGTTATAATTTCTACATCACACAGCCCAAGACACTTAATCAAGTTCCTAATTTGACTACAAAACATGAATTAAGACCAGATACAGTAAATAAAGCTCGAGCAAACAACTTTGAGAAAAAAATCATATATAAATTCCATATCTAAACCTTCCTAGAGAACAGAACTCAAGTTCAAGAAATCACGGGGTGCTTGCTGGAAACGACTCAAATTCTTCTCAAATGGCAGCAAAAGCGATAGTACGGAGTAAATCTCTTCCTATTAAAAAACTCACTGCTGCAAGAGAGGAGAGCCAAAAGGTTATGTTTTAACTGAGATGCCAAATTTGAAGTTGGTCACAGATGTCCTTGGTTGTTCTTATTAGATGGGTATAGCAGTGAGGATGATACATTAGAAGAAAGCATCACAAAAGAGGAAGCAATGGTTATGGAACCTAAGATTTCAATAAGAGATTTATAAGGAGGAAGTGCTGAGAATACAAGGTGTTCTGTGAGGGTAATTAATGGTCACCAAGTGATTTTGGTGTTAGACACTGGGAGTTCACACCAATTCATCAGCCAGGAAGTGGTGGAATAGTTGATATTACCATTGTTGAGAAAAATCCCTATAATTGGAGATCAACCACAGCGAACAAAAGTAATGGGAAAATAAGACCTGAGAAATAAGATAAAACAAAACCACAAAAGAGCATAGATTTAACGTGGAAAACCCTCCTTCAATCGAGAGTCAAAAACCACGGGCAACAACGAACAATTCACTACTTCAACCAAAGATTACAGTCATCAAATATTTATAGAGATGTACAAGAAGATTACTCACACCCCTATACTATTGAAATTACAGAATTTCACTCTCTCAATACTCCATATAAGATAAACTCACGAATATTTTTCCCTCTTCTTTTATCTCTATATCTCTCCCTATCTCTCTTTTTCTTGTCTTTTCTTCTGCTTGTCTTTCCTTTTTAGAATGAGATAAATAAAGCTCAATTTATAGAGAAGTTTTGAGACCCTTCAATCTCTATGGAACAACTAACAGTTACCTCTGTTAATATTCCGAAAAGCTTTGAGACCCTTCAATCTCCATAGAACAACTAACAGTCACCTCTATTAATATTCCGAGATTTCTTTAGTATTCCGAGTGTGACAATGGGCTACATATCATTAATACAATTACACATATTAACAACTATTACATTCAGTTATAAAGTTGAGAGTAATAGTGGCTAGTGGGGAACCTATGGTCTCTTATGGCATGTATGTGAAAATTTCTTTACAACTACAACGATATTCATTTCTGATAGACTTCCACATATTATCTCTCAGCGATTTTGATGTGGTGTTATGAACTAAATGGCTGCGGATTTTGGGTACCATCAACTGGAATTTTGAGATACTGACAATGCAGTTTCAATTTGAAGGGAAGGAAATTGAGTTTCAAGGAATCCAAACCTCGAAAATAACCATAATTTCTGGTAAATCTTTTCAAAAATCTATGAAGAAAAACCAGCCGAGTTAGTACAATTGCTTGAGTCTGGTCCTAGTTTGGACAATGTGAAGATATTACAATCTCAACAGCAGGAACTACAGATTCTATTGAGCAGATTTCATTATCTATTAGTTGAGCCGAAAGGACTGCCTCCAACCAGATACTGTGACCACCAAATTCCTTTTAAGGATGAGGTTCGATTGGCCAAATCAAGACCCTATAGATATCCCCACTGTCAGAAGCAAGAGATTGAAAAGCAAGTGTCTACTATTTATGCAGGCTATCATCAAATACGAATGAAGCAAGAGGATATCTATAAAACTTCTTTTCAAACTCACCAAGGGCAGTTTGAGTTTTGTGTGATGCCATTCAGTTTAACAAATGGACCAGCTACATTTCAAGAGCTTATGAATTCTATTTTTTCAACATACTTGAGGCAGTCAGTACTAGTTTCTTTAATGATATACTAGTCTACATTTCAGATTGGGAAACACATATAACTCATTTGGAGAATGTCTTTAAAATCCTACTGTCTAATCAGCTATTGTTGAAAGAAAGCAAGTGTGTGTTTTGGCAACAATCTGTAAAATACTTGGGACAATTGATTACACATGATGGAGTTAAAATGGACTCGTACAAAGTCTCTGCTATTATCATTTGTAGAGGGTTTAAAGAACAAAGTTGCCGATGCCCTTTCACGGCAATTCGAGCATCTAGATGTTGTCACCACTGATTTCACACAAACAAATTCAGGAAGTCAATTGTGTGCTTTCTCATTTGTGATACCTGATTGGATAGAAGTAGTTAAGTCCAACATAGTATCCAGTTCACAAATACAAGCTTTGACACAACAATGCCAGCATGGGTCTTTAGATTCTAGCTGGAAAGTGATGGATGGAATCTTATATAAGCATGGGAAAATCTTTTTGGATCATCAATGTGATCTTATTTCAATAATGATAGCTGAGATGCATTCTTCCTCGCAGGAAGGTTTCGAAAGAACATTGTTTAGAATCAAGCAAGGGTTTGGATGGAGGAAGATGGCTGAATCAGTAAAAGCTTACACAGGGCTTGTGAAATATGCCAACAGCATAAGGTGGAACATCTAGTTCCAAGAGGACTTTTGTCTCCTTTGCCTATTACTAACCAAGTTTGGGAGAATATTTCGATGGATTTATTGATGGACTACCTCGCAGTGAAGGCAAATCAGTGATCATGGTGGCGGTTGGTAGGCTATCTAAATCCTCACCCCTATACAGCAACACAAATAGAGAAAACCTTCTTTGGCAATATCTTACACTTATGTAGAATGCCATGTTCTATAGTTTGTGACAGGGATACAATTTTCATTAGCAAATTTTGGAAAGAGCTTTTTCGGCTGCAAGGAGTACGTTTTAACATGAGTTCTGCCTATCATCCGCAAAGGAATGGACAAACGGAGGTGGTCAATCGCACATTTGAAATGTATCTTCACTGTTTCTACGGCAGTTCTCCCAAAACATGGATGTAATGGTTACCTTGGGCCCAATTCTGTTATAACACTGCCTGGCATAGTTCACTCAAGCTTACTCCTTATCAGGCACTGCATGGCAGACCACCCCCAACAATTCTCTCTTATGTTCAAGGAACAACTACACATCTAGAGGTCAACCAGCTACTAATTGATAGGGATGAATTATTGAAAGAGATCAAACATCATCTTTCTCAAGTTCAAGCCCGAATGAAGATGAATGCTGACACGCATCGAAGGGAAGCTCAATTTGAAGTAGGTGATATGATATATGTGAAACTCCAACCATACAGACATCACTCACTTGCAGGATATGCAAAAATGAAGCTTGCTCCTCGCTTTGGAGGTCCATACTCCATTGTGAAGCAAATTAGTTCTATGACACATCAGGTGTAGTTGCTTTTGATGCAAATATTCATTATATCTTTCATGTTTCTATGCTCAACCCTGACTTGAAACTTTCAAAAGTAGCTAATGTTTCTCTCATTAGAGAGGTGGATCACTCTTGTTTTTACCCAAAAGTTCTGGTATTAATTTGGCTACGCGAATTCATCCCGGGTATACTCAGTGCCTGATTCAATGGTATGGGTGGTCTTTAGCATTGGCAACCTGGGAATATGCTCGTGCTATCCGCGAACGTTTTCATCATGTCCTTGAGACAAGGAAATTCTTGCCAGGGAGCCATGATACAAGGAGCTAATTTTGGGAATTCAATGAAGGGCATTTTTTGGAAAAGTAGTCGTTAGTTAGTTATGTTGTTTTCCTTACACTGGTTATTGAGTTGTATTCGGGTTAGCCGAGTTGTATAGAGTTTGCTCTGGTGGAGTTGGGAAATAAACGGGGAAAAAGGAAAAATTGGAAACTTTGTATCTCTCGTGTTGATTCCGCCATACTCAAAATTGTTCTTGAATTGATTCATGTTCTGAAATTTTGTGGGATTTCTTCTGTTTTGTGTTGTTTCTTGATTGAATTAGCAAGCATTTCAGGAACGACATGGTCCAAAAGAAGACAATCCAATCCCAATCCTCTGATCCAAACCCGTCTACAGGAGCTGCTGTCACTCTTCTTCCTGTCTACATGGGATCGACTGATAAATTGCTAAATGCCGACCATGAGGAAGTTTACTTCAAGGACATGCCAAAGCACAGGGGAAGGGTGAAACAATTTTCTAGTTTGAAACTTTCATTCTGTTGAGTTTCCCTCACCCATTCACATTGAAAAACTCAATTACCAGTTTTTGGTTTTTTGGTTATCGCATTAATGGTTGGCATTTGGTATTCCGATGTGTGATTTCGTCCTTTGCGATAGAAGTGTAATGAGTTGGCCTTTAGAATTCTACTCATAATCTTCTATATAAAGGAGAATTCTGATGTTAGAAACAACATCCTCTTGAGAGCTTTTGAACACATTTGGCTCATATAGGGAGAGTTTGGAGAAGTTTACATCATCTCAAGTTGAAGTAGGGGTCGTCATCCAGGGTGTGAGTTTGATCCAATTTTCTTTTGAGGTGTATGTTAGTTTTCTCAATTTCTCATATATTGTATTCTCAAGAATTGTATTTTCAGATCTTGTTATTGGTCTGATTTGGGTTAGGAGAGTTTTTTTCTTTGATACTTGATTGTAAGAGTTTTCTTAATCAAAGTTGATAGAGTAGGTTGGTTTTCTTTTCTCTAAATTGGGAGAAAAGTTTCCATCCATTTTTTTTTGGTGTCTCCTATCCATTTTATATTTGTTTTCATTTCATCTTGAGGGGAAATATTTTCTGGGTTGTTTCCGCTGAAGCGTCTATTTCCCAACAAGCGGCATCAGAGCTTGGTTATCTTTGGTTCGTTTGTTTGTCTTGGTTTGGGTAGTAACCTTTTGTGTCAAGATGAATGATGAGAAACATGTTAAGATGGTCGCCCTTAAAGGTAAGTCAAATTGGCATTACTGGAAGGGTCGTATGATTGATTATTTATTCACTAAGGATTTATATGATCCAATTCTTGGTCCTCTTAAGTCGACCAGAATTATCAGACATTCTATGCAGATAGGTGCTCAATTAATGTGGTGGGTTTTTCATTTACAGCGGCTTAGACAGACACGGCTATCTGATTCAGAGAACACCTGGAGGTTACTATGTGGTACATGGGAGGGATGATGACACCGTGAACCTTGGAGGAATTAAGGTGTTCATCAATGAGTGCAAATCGTAAAGCTAGATAAATTGTTATTCTCCATCCTCTTCATTGAATTCTATAAATTCTTCGACTGCAGACTAGCTCCTTGGAGGTTGAGCGTGTTTGCAGTAGAGCTGGTGAGAATGTGTCGGAGACTGCCGCTGTCTGTATTAAGCCCCCTGGTGGTGGCCATGAGCTCTTGGTCATACTAGCTGTTCTGAAGGAAGAGTCCAAGTCTGAGGCAGATCAGCTCAAAACGATATTCTCCAAAGCCATACAGCTCAATCTAAATCCTCTTTTCAAGGTAAATCAGAAGTTATAGAAATCTGTTTGCCCATTAAAGTAGAACATTAAAAAAATGGTTAACATGATCTTAGTTCATGTATTGTGGGCAGGTGAGCAACGTGAAAATTGTTGCACAGTTCCCTCGTTGGGCTTCAAATAAGTTACTAAGAAGAGTTCTCAAGGAGCTAGGGAAGCAAGAGCTTTGAGCTCACTGCTCCGACTACTTCTGTTTTACAGCTGAGCTGTAATCGCTTTTTAATGTAAGCAGCATAAAATGAAAATTAACCACTATGATTTAGATATGAGGTCGAGCTTTTATACTTCCCTCATGAGGCTCCCCATCCACCAGAGCTCAATTGTTCGTTTAGAAAATTGGATTTGTTGAAGCTCATGGTCTTTGAAATAATACCTTGTAGGTCATTAGCTCTTGTGGAATTCTCATAGAATTGGCCAGGAGCTACATTGTTCAATGTTTGACTCAACGAAAGCTAAATCTGAAGTTTGAGCTTGTATGTTTCCACCAGACCAGGCTCCATCAAAGCTAAGAGTTTGTTTAAAAATTAGATTTAGGTATTTATGTATATTAGAAGAAGAATAATTACAAAGCAAAGATTTTTTTAAACAAAACTCAATTTGAAGTTTAAGCTTGCATTTTCCCATCCAAGCCCGCTCCAGGAATGCTCAATAATTTATTTTTAAAATTGGTTAAATATATTTATACTATATTATCATTCATGAAGAACAAACAAAAAAGCAAAACGACAAAAAAAAGAAGAAAGAAACTAAGGACATTCTATTTGACCCCAAAAAAATGTTCTAATTTTTAAAACAAAAAAAATTAATCCAGAAAATTACTCAGCAAAAGTATAGACTTTAAAAAATAAATTAAATTACAACATGCTCTAAATCAACCGGAGTATAGAATCCAAATTACATGAATTGAAATCGGTTTTCCAGGGAATCGGAATCGGAATCGAAATCGAAATCGAATCGTTTCCATGTAAGCAACAATTTTCATGGAATCGGAATCGGATTTTTAACTTAGTATAGACCGATTCCAATTCCGATTCCGATCCAAGCGGTGTAGGGGAGTGGGTTTGATTTTAGGTTTTTAAAATCCAAATTACCATTTTACCCATGCTTAAATAATTTAATAAAAATCATACCTAGAGTATTTTAATAATTTCTTAAAAACCGATTCCAATTTAAATCGGCTGATTCCGATTTCGAGTTAAATCGGTCGGAATCGGCCGAACTCGGGCGATTCAGGGCCGACCGATTCGGCCCTAAAATCGGATCGGCGCGATGCTGGTTCGTGCATCAGAGGTCCTTTGATACCAATAGACAAAGGCCCAATTCACCACCCACAAGCCCACTAACCTCCAAAGCCCATTTCCGCCCATCTTCTCCAAATCCACCAAGCCATGCCTCGCCCTCCACCACCGCCGCCGACTACTCCGCCGTGTGTCGCCGGCGATGCCCGTTCTCCTCTCCTCGACACCCTCCAAGGACCAAACCTTTCCTCCAAAATCGTCCAACATGGCGTCGGGCGGGCCGGGGCGGGCGGGGCGGGGCGTGGCCTTCGACTACGAGGACGACGCCGGCTACGACGCCCGAGACCAGGAGCAGGACGGGTACGACCCCAACTACGTCCCCGACTCCGTGAAGACCTTCGTCGTCCACCTCTACCGACACATCCGGTAGAAGAACGTGTACGAGATCCACCAGATGTACGAGGGTAGCTTCCAACGCCTGAGCGAGCGCATGTTCAAGGACTCCCTGGCCCGCCGTCGATGCCGTCGCCCCCTACGTCGACAACGACCACGTCTTCTGCCTCCTCTACCGGGAGATGTGGTACCGGCATCTCTACGCTCGGCTCTCCCCTACCCTGCGCCAGCGGGTTGATTCGTATGACAACTATTGCAGCCTCTTCCAGGTCGTGCTCCACGGGGTTGTCAACATGCAGCTCCCGAATCAGTGGCTGTGGGATATGGTTGATGAGTTTGTGTACCAGTTCCATTCTTTCTGCCAGTACCGGGCCAAGATGAAGTCCAAGACCGAGCAGGAGATTGAGCTCCTACGCCAGTGTGATCAGGTTTTTCCCTTTTTTTTACTTGTTCTGTTTGGATATCTGATGGTCTGATTTATTGTTAATAGAGTTGTGTGTCAGAACAGATGTTGTTTGGCTTTGTAAAGTTTTCAACTTTGGTTGAATAGAATATATATTGATGTTTGGCCATTTAAAGTTTGCGATTTTGGTCGAATAGAACAGATATTATTGATGTTTGGTATCGTAAAGTTTGCGAATTTGATGGGATAGGATAAGTTTACTAAGATTTTTCATGATTCAGAGGGCTGTAGGAATTGTTTGGCTTTATTGGTAGCTTGTTTATCTGCTCATCTCTGATCAAATTTGTATATAATTGATTGTGATTGGGTATTGTGGAGCTTAACCCTGTCTATTGGCCTGCTTGTATAGGCGTGGAATGTGTATGGAGTGCTAAACTACCTGCAAGCTCTGGTTGAGAAGTCGGGGATTATTCAGATTCTTGAACAGGAGAAACAAGGTTTGGAGCAGTTTACGGCTAATGATGGGTACGACTACAATGGTGGGAGCAATGTCTTGAAAGTGTTGGGATATTTTAGCATGGTGGGGCTTTTGCGTGTTCACTGCCTTTTGGGGGATTATCACACTGGTCTCAAGTGTCTGGCTCCTATTGACATCAGCCAACCTGGTGTTTACACGATCGTTATTGGAAGCCGCATTACCACCATATACCATTATGGCTTTGCTAACCTTATGTTGAGGAGGTAATTATCCCTTCTAGTTGGATTTTTTGACTGGAAAAAGTCTTCTAGTTCTATGCTTTCTTATTAAGGAATGATTGATTTGCTTGAGTTAACTGAATTTTTTTTATTTATTATGTACTGATTTTGTGTGGATCATGATACTCAAGTAGGTTTTTGTTTAATGATTGTTTTCCAGGTATGTTGATGCCATACGAGAGTTCAATAAGGTTCTTTTGTATATATAGAAAACTAAGCAGTATCATCAGAAATCTCCTCAATTTGACCAAATCCTAAAGAAAAATGAGCAAATGTATGCCTTACTGGCCATTTTTCTTTGTTTGCGCCCACAAGTTAAGCTTATTGAGGAAAATGTAAATAATCAACTGAGGGAAAAGTATGGTGAAAAAATGGTGAGGATGCAAAGGTATGATGATGAGGCATATGTTCTGTATGACGAGCTCTTTTCTTATGCATGCCCAAAGTTCATTACACCTTCAGCCCCAAATTATGATGAACCCCTTGTCAACTACAATCAGGTACTTTCTATTTGTGTTGAACTGTGGTACTTTCTATTTGTGTTGAACTGTTTTATTACTTTCATATTTGCTGTACAATAATATATCCAAATTGGCCATGATTTTATTGCCAAAAGATTTCAGCTATAAACAGCTTGTGGTGTTTTATAAGGGTCTCTTCTCTTGTTTATCAACTAAAGCTTGTGGAAAAATAAAATTTTCCAACTCTTCATTTGAGCAACTTCATGTGCGTATGTGATGGTTGTATAATAATCACCTTTATGTTGATACATGATAACAATGAACTAATTGTTGACCTGTTTAGACATAAAAAGTTTTATAAACAAATCCTGTTTTTCTGATTTAGTGACTCTTGGCAAATCTAGTTTAGAGATGACATCAAATTTTTTGAAATAAGTTTTGCTCAGAGCTTAGATTTTACATTCAGAATTCCCATTGCCCATTACTCTTGGCAAATCTAGTTTAGAGATGATATCAAATTTTTTTGAAATAAGTTTTGCTCAGAGCTTAGATTTTACATTCAGAATACCCATTGCTTTATGATGTCCTGAGCAGCTTGCCTTACTGTTGTTTTATTTTATCACCTACTCTGTTTTGACCGGTTCAAAAAGTATTTCCATTTATTTCTCATGGTTTGAGATCCAGATGGTTTGTAAGAATATTTCCAGTTTGTTATTTTTCTCTGGGTGTAATAGTGTCTCTTTTTTAAGGATGCTTATAGGCTTCAGTTGAAGATGTTTCTATATGAAGGCAAGCAGCAACAACTACTAGCTGGTGTTCGGAGCTTTTTAAAGTTTTATTCAACAATCTTTGTTGGAAAGCTGGCAACTTACATGGAAATTGATGAATCAACCCTTAGGTAATCGTTTTATACTTGGGGATCTAGTCATTCTGAAAATTATCTGAGGCTGGTACGTGTATTTACTTTTCTGAACTTGGAAATATATATTTGAGCTGCGTATTGAACTTTTTGTTCGGCTACAGGACAATCTTGATGTCATACAAGCACAAAAACCATGCAGTTGATAGTGACGGAAAGATCATTTCTAATGTGGATGTTGATTTCTATATTAGTGAGGTGCTCATTACTACTGTACCATAAACCTGACTTATTCATACATGTTTTGTATTTCTATAATGTTTTCTAGCTTTTGCCTGCCTTAATTGAGTTGAGACAAAATTTGCAATTGCTCATGAATTCTTGTCTGTTATGTTCAGGATACTATACACGTTGTTGAGGCAAAATCCACAAAGCACTATGGTGAGCATTTTATGAGGCAGATTCTCAAGGTACTTATTTTCTTGCAATCCAAGAATGTGTTATGTTCTTTATTTCCCATCCATCATTCCGGTGATCTCCATGTTGCAATGCAGTTTGAAGAAGTTATTGGCCAGATGGATAGAGTAAAACTAGAGTAGTGAAGCGCAATTCTACAGTGGGAGTGCCATCGCGGCTCTTAACCAGCTCTGCTTTTGCTTTGGCACTGGATACACTTTTTTTGTCTTTTTTTTGAAGTTTTTGTTTTCCTTTTCAAAATTTTCCTGTTTATGAAGTAACTTGTCTTTTCATTTTTTGATTGATAATGAGAATTTGCTTGTCCTGATTAATTTTTTCACATATTTAAGTGACTTGCTGCTGTCCTAGCTGCTAACCATTTTTTGTGTTGCCTGTTTCGTAGATGTATTATATACTTATAAAAAACTTGCTACTACTTTATCTGCCAAGGAAAAAGTTCCATATTACCAACCTTCCTAAAAACCCGGATCGGTGTGTGAGAATCAACATTTTTCTTTTGTCGTTGGAAACTTGGAATGTTGAAGCCCGACACCTCAAGACTGTTGGGTGAGGTTGGCAATGGTTGAAAGTTGAAACATGAAACGATCATTCTACCTATTAAGCATTCTACTTATCACGAATCAGGGACGGAATTCGCTTCATCATTTCAACATAGGAAATTGAAGCATTCTACTTATTATGGAAGCCTTGTTACCAAGCTCAATCAATATGAGGAATCTTTCTGCTGGTTGGACTTCAATGAAGACACGACCTTGGTAAACTGGAATTAGCATGGGAAGGTGCTATAGAGCCTACTAGATGATGATGGAGTTGGTACCATGCTCTTAGTTTATTGTCTTGAAATATGGTGTTTTTCATTGAATTTATAACTGGCAAGCTAGGAATTACATAAAACAGAGGAGCTCTTTTTATCTGTACTCAAAGATGGTACAATTGCTTTGCATTTCTTGGTTTTTTTAGCATTGATTCTCATATCGTCAATGGTTACATTCATTGCAGCATTAATTTCACTCAGTGATTACAACAATGATCGGGAGTAATTTTAATTCTTACTCTAAAGTTTAAAAGAAGTTTTAGCTTTCTCCCAAGGCAGAGCTAACAGCTTGCATGAATTGTAACGCTTGTCATGCATGGAAGTCTTCTTAATCTCATGGAAGGCACTCAAGATATAAGTGTATGGAAGGCTTCCAGTTTGAAATTAATGCGTCAGGGAAATCCCGGAGGGAGCTAGCTTTTGTGGTCTTGAGTGTCAATTCATGGGATTGGCGAGTTGCTCTCTGATATGGCATTTATGGTTTTTACGTTGAATTCTTGTTGCTAATGGCCAAGGAGGTGTAGGGGTAAAAGGTGGACTTGAACTACATTTTTAAAAGGAGAGATGCCCAGAAGCGGAGCTTATGGTGGAACAAGCTGTTGGAAGATATGCCTTGTTGGACGCATCAAACCCAGCTGCAGCGCTAAGATTAGCCTTCTTCCATGACTGCCAAGTTAACGTATAAATAAATGCATGTTTCATCTTTTCGCTCATTATGCATTTGGCAATTGTGTTGTAAGAATTGCCTTAACAAAACATATTGTGCTTTGAGATTGAAGGAATGTGACGGTTCGGTGCTTTTGGAAAACAACGACACCACCACGGCCGAAAGAGTATCAGTGAAGAACTTTGGCACCCGAAAGATTGACGTTGCCAATGATATTAAGAGCTCTCTGGAGCAAATTTGCCCTTCAACCGTCTCTTGTGCAGATATCATTCAGTTGGCAGCAAGAGAGGCCATTCACCTGGTTAATTAAGACAACTGGATCCTATAAATTTTATGTTGGTGAATTCATACCTCTTTATCATAAATGAAGATATGAGTTGTGGACATATATACAGAGGAGGTGATGATCTTTGCGATCATGCAGGCATGGTTTTGTTGTCGGGTGCCTTAATTAGACGTGGAGACAGGTAGAAGAGTTGCAATCGTTTCTATCAAATCTAAAGCTATTGAGCAACTTCCAACCGCTGATATCACTGTGGACGAGTTCATAAACATATCCAGCAAAGAACATGACAATCCAAGAAGTAGTTGCTCTCATCGGTACATCTTAATGAATCTTTTATTATAATTAATCTACTCGTTAACTCTCAACTAGACCCTATGATTGATCTTCTATAAGGAGGCCACACTCTCGGAGTGAGCCATTGACGGCACTTCCAGCACCGGCAGGGAACAGGGAGAGATTCGAAGGGACAGTAGGTTCACCAACTAATCGACCGGCAGTCATCTTACTAGTGATTTCTTGTGTTACATTGCACTCACAAGCCAAAATGAGAATGCTATTAATTAGTCGAAGCCATGAAGTGATGAACTATATGTACACTTGCCTAGAAAAGCATCTTTGCTTTCACTTGTCATTTCTATTCACGTCGAGAAGAATAACAGATACATGAAGGGTCTGTTGTAAGCCTATTGATAAAGAGACTGTACCGAGCAGCAGCCAAGATCAATTGGTGAGTTTTGTTCCCTTGTCACAAAGGAATATATTGATTATCGTTTTCTAGAACAAATTCATCAACCCAAATCTTTCTGCATACCTTCCAATCCATTCTGATCCGATCAGCAAATTTGAAATGAGGGAGAAGAAAACTGTGCACCAGATCAATAACCCTGCACTGCCTGCCTCTCTCTACTCTTCTTATCAAACAATCATCTAAGTGCACAATTCACTGCATTTAAATACCATGCTCCCTGCAGCCTCAACGTCGATCCGTAGGGCTTTTCAAGCCTCCCAATTTCCCAACCTTTTCTATATATGATAGTCTCTTTCCGATAGGAGTGTCATTGGCAGCTATGCCTTCAAAAGTATCCGAGTGTAGATTGTCTATTAAGTTGTTTAACTCTTTCTTCTTCATCTCCAGCTCTTCGTCCACAGATTGCCAGCCCATAAAATCTGAAAGTGTCATTGAGGTTGGCACTTCCAAAGCGTTCAATTTTTCCATTTCTTTAGATGGATTCAGTAATTTGAGACGTCCCTTAATAGGATCCTCTGGAAGTGAATATGGCCTATTAGTTTCAGCTGGGTTTTGTGTAAGACGATCGGCAAAGAGAACGTCATCAATTCGCGATATGATTGTAAATGCGAGGCTCTCTAAAATCCTTGAGTAACTCTCTAGAATAGATTGTCCCACATCCTGCAAAGATTGTCTACATGTTAGTATTAAGTTTCAAATGTATGGCCATAATCTATTAGAACTAACTGAGCTGCCAGTAGCAAACACCAATGTGGAAATAAAAACTATCCAAGAACACAGAAGTAGAAAATATCAAGCACTATATAAATTTGAACAATAGACCTAGGCAAAAAAGATCAAACTTATTACTATCAAAATGATTCAAACCAAATGCATTTTTTTTGCTTTGCATTGGGATTTAGAGTTTATACTAGCAAGCTAAACTCTACATTTAAATATTTCAAAATACCTTGTTGTATTGGATCTTGCTTATGTCTAACGTGGATTGGGAGATGCCAGGGAACCTGTGCTTGAGAAGGATTAAAATGGTCTCTGCTCGTTCTTCAAAGAGCTCCCTCCTTTCCAGGCTGACAACCGAACCCCAAGTAGATTTGCTATCCTTGTTGTTCATCTTTCTCTTCCAGATGAAGATGGATGCCTCAATTCGATTTTTAAGATCAACTATCTTATAATCTGTGGAGAGATCCAAACTAGACAGCAAGTCCTCAGGATCAAAATAGTCGTCCGTTATACTTCGATAAATAGAGTCCCCAAGACTCGCTCTCCCATTCTACAAGAACATGGAAACTACATCAAGTAGTGGACTAAGATCAGTCATAGAAAGGAAGTGATTATTTCCACTTACACCCAGTACACAAATGCAAAACATGTGTACAAAATAAAGAACATGACTGGAAAGATCCTAGATCCAAAAGTCTACCTTGGGAAGAGATTCCATGTAGTTATCAGGGATCTCCATTTCGGACAAAACTTGAGCATTAATGGCCATAGCTGCTTTAAGAACCTGGTTCACTGATTCCTTTTGAAACTGAAGCCATTTTCTTGATATATCTGGGAGACCTTCTGGTGGCACTTGCGGTTTAGGAAGCCACCATTTATCTTCCTGCCTTGGACCGTATCCCTTATTGTTGTCTTCTGATTCTCCCTTCACATACCAGAACCCGTTGTGATCTCTGAAACTGTCAAGGTAACCCTATCATCATAAAACAAGTCAGCTTATGCATCCTGCTTAGAAGAAGGAAAAATAAATCAAAAGGTTGATGGATTTTGCATCTGACAATGAGCATGGCATCGAGCTTGCACAGTGCAGGAATATTCACAAGGAGATCATTGCGTTGGTGAGTCATCATTACCTGTATAGATAAAAATGCACTTGATATCACGATGGCAAGATTATTAGTAACACAATGTATGCAATGGAAGAAAGAAGTTTGTTTTAAGTACATCCATAGCTATGCCATCCATGGTTCTCTGTTGAGTAGGAACAAATTCTACAATGTGATAAGAGACTGACAGTAGCCAGTCAATTTCTCTTCTCCATCTAGCCTTCCTTTCATCCGACATCGGTTCTAAACGGCATTGTTCACCAAAGACTGAAGCTGAAAATAGAACAGAATTCCCATAGCATTACGATATTTGCATACAATTTATTACAAAGTATCATCAAAAGTTGTATGGAAAATTAGAATATTACTACTACTTCATTAACAATCATCTCATAATGCCTATTCAAGAAAGTGTACATAAAGAAGGTGGTGGTTATTTTTCTCATATTATGAGTGATGACTCATAAGAACTTTGCACTTAGTTTTCCATGATCTTTTTGCCATCAATCAAATGTAAAAGCAGTCAAACGGGCATAGAAGATTCTGTCATCAACTCCAAACCTATAAGAGATAAGGTGGTGTTGATAATGATGATGACGATTAACTGGAATGGATTTTTCATTTTCACTTCCCTTCTCTTATGAATTTATTCTAATTTCAATATTTATGCTTGTCAATAAAAACATCAATTAGAATAAACTTTTTTTGTAATACTGTCAATCTTGGACACAATAATTTTGTACCATATGCTTTGAAAAAAAATGTATTATCACCCAACCTCATAATTCACAGTCAAACATGATTTGATTTTGTTCAGGTCAGAAACCAATCTATGAGGAAAATGGCTAGATCAACACAATCAACACAGGATATGGAATTGAAAGATGAGATGAACAGAAGTAGTAAACATTACCAGCCAAGTTGGTGATGGCATTGGACAATGACAATGCAGAAGAAACACCCTTCCCACCACCAGACATATCTTCCCCCAACAACAGCTTTGCAAACCTTTCCTTCATCATCTCCATCTCTGAATCACACACACAAACCCATTTCAACTTGTCACACAATTAAATCCACGGACAAAAAAGAAAACCCATTTTTGCAATGCAAAAAATGCAATCTTTCCGGCAAATTCACAACCATCTGGGGTGCATACCAGAGGCAGGCCCATCCTTCCCCAAGCAAGAAACCGGTGCCTTGTCATGGCGGTTGAGAGCACTACCAATCACCGGCTGCTCCAATGGCCGCCCCGACGGCCTCGACCCTTGGCTCCTGAAACCCACCGCATCGCCGTCGTCTCCCCCGCTCTCCACGACCATGCTCCGGGCCTGCCGCCGGGGCAGCTCGAACATCCCGGCCAGCGACCGGTGGCTCACCATCCCGCCACCCGCCACCCAATGCAGGAGCGGAAGGAGGCGATGCGGAGGCGAGAAAGGCGGGGCCTTCCCCCACTACAAGGGCGGCGGTGGCATACAAGACTTTTACTTTTTCTGGAAGAGAGAGATGTGAGGTGAGGGGGAGACGAAGGAGAGGTCGGGAAAGCTTCCAACTTTTTTCGCTTTGGAACAAAAATAGAAGCTTTTGGATGGTTGGTGATGGTGAACTGATGATAGCAAATCTTTTTCTCTTTTTTGGGTGTGTGCCATTGTGGGAAAGCTTGCATGGTTATTGTTTTGTTGGTGGTCACGGCAGAGACATGCGTGATTTGGTCGCTTGACTCATGCAAGCTCCGCAGTGGGCGGGACGACGGCCATGGCCACCTGCATCCCCTCGTTTTCCACTTGTTGTAACCGAAAGATGTCGCCTTCGGTTGTGGTGTTGCGGGTCTTCTTTAGTCTTTACTAGCTTGATATTTGCATTGATGGAGGGGTAGAGCCAGGGAGCATTATTGGTGAGGTGACTGGTGTGCTTCTCTGAGCTCTCTGCGGTCATGGCGTGCTTCACCGACAGTGCGTGGGTGGGTGGTTGTCTTCCTCGGTTCCTTGCTGGTGAGAAAAATGGAAGCTTCCCTGCTTTTTTTTGCTCTGGGTTTTTTGTGTTGGATTGATTGCGGTAGCAGTTCCTGTGCTCCCACTTTTTTGTGTTTTACTTTGTTTGTAGAAGGTTCATCCGTAGTTGATGGACTGTAGTGACGATAACTTCGTTTTTAGCACAAATAAAAAGTTCGTTTCTTTCTTTTTGTATCTGCAATCTACATGATGGGTCTTTTATTCACCTCCACAGCATTATTTTTCTGCTTGGCACTCAGACTCGGTATGTTGCCTGCAATCTGCATGACTGTATCTGCTTTGTATGTCATATTCGTGCCTGTTTTTCTTTCCTTGTTTTTATGTGAAAGGGACAGCGCAAGAGAACATCTTTGAAAAATTTTAGCTCTTCCCTGGAGCTACGCCCGTGGAGACGCACGGCGTCGCGTCTCCACCGGCGTCGCTCCCGGGCGGAGCTAAATGTGGCTCAACATCTTAGCCTCTCTTGGCCGGAATACGGTGAGCTTACCGTTGATGGAATTTTTTCAGGTGTCACGAAAGGAAATTTTGAAGTCTAGTGTCCAAAATCTGAACCAGCCAAAATGTGGGTAGCTCTCAGAACAACTAGAAACCACGAAAGAGTGCTCCTTCAGGGAAGGTGGATATCGAGCAGAGAGGACTGGTTTTGGTCGCTTCCAAATCCCTAATTATGAGAAGAACTGCAATGAGGAGATTAAAAAAGCGATCAAGGATAGTCTTGCAAAGCAGAATTTGCTGTCAATTTCTTCTGATGAAAAGAAAAAACATTTTGGAAAGAGACCACTCTTCCAGTTTGTGGACGTCCTTGTCCAATTCTTCTGAAAGCAATGACAAGGCCGGGCAGCCTATGAAAACTTCCAAATCACCTAATTTGATAGCTAAGCTAATGGGGCTTGAAGAATTCCCAGCAGAAGCAGTTCAATCCACTCCGCAAGAACTTGAGACCAAGAACAAGGAGAACTATTATCAGAAGAAGTCTGTATTCGACATTCAAATGCTAAAAGTGCTTAATCCACGAATTGACGTGGCTAGGGATGAGGGGCAGAAGGATTTGAAGGAGATAATTGAGAGCATGCAGTACAAAAGGTTGTTGAGATGTATCCTATCCAGAGATTATCCTAAGTCCACGAGCGTCCAGAATGAAACTGAGGATCTACCTCCTATTGTGATGACAAAACCATTGGCTGATTGAGGTCACAATGGTGATGGAGAAAAAGGTTGACAGATTTGATGCATAGTAAAAAAGTATTCAAGTATCAAAAGGGTACTAGGTAAACCAGCTTCAACGGAGAATAAAAATGGGGGAGCTGGAGCTATAAATCCCAGTTAAGCCAAATACTCCTGCTCAATGTCATGTAGAACGACAAAAGGTGAAGTCAGTTTCCAGAAAATATGACAATTGGCAAAAGGGATCAGAAAATTGAAAAAACATGGTGGATAAGCACAATCGGAAATTTTCGCAAACAATAAGTACACCAATGAAGGCAAGTTCTTCTCAGTTAAAGAAACTGGATTCCATTCCAAAGAAATGTCCAGATAATATATCAACCACTAAGCAGAACGATGACATGCTATACAATCAAGGAAGGGTGGATCAGAAATTTCAGTAGATCAAACTCCAAAAATGGGGGCCAATAATGGAAAATTGCAATGGAGAAGTTCTTCAGTGAATCCAATTGTAAGTTTTGTAGCTCATCATAGCAAATTCTCCTTAAGTTTGATCCCTTAGGTTTGATGGTGTAGCTTGAGGTAATTCCTACTAGGTTCTTTGTCAATTTGAAGTGACTGTCTGAATAATTTTGGAAATTTTTGACGTGTTGTAATTTGTAGCTTTTCCTTGGTTACTGGTCACTATTCTGTTGGTTAAAGTCATGAATATTCTAGAAGTCATGAATATTCTTTTGCCTACTATAAGTTGGAAGCCGTTCAGGCCAAGAAAACGATTCAAAGGGAAAATAAAGAGAAGAGTGATTTGACTCAAGAACATACTAACCATAGCACTACAGTGTCCTCGTCAACTGATGCACATGATCAAACGATACGGCAAGATGGCTCTAAAAATCCAGCTGAAGGTAGATAAGGTTTATTAATTATTCAATGTATAACCAAAGTAATTTTTCATTATAATTAATTTTGAAAACATGGTCATATTGTTGATGCTATCATCTAACTAATGTGAAATATTTTTTTCCTGTCTGATATTTTCGTCTGCTAAAACATATCAATGATCTTAACGGTAAACATCATCTTTAGAAAGGCTGATACTAATTTTCAGGGTGTTAGGTCATAGGAAGATATTTCTGATAAATTAGGATTTTTTATGCTTTTTAAGATAGCGTGCTCCCCAGTCTTTTGGGATATGGTAAATGATGATGATGGTGCAGATGTAAGATTTTATTGTGAAATACTAATGTAATTATGCCTGCATATCATAGGCAGAAAAAATATACCTGTTTATAACTCATAACATAAATGCATGGACCATTCTGGTTTATACAATCATCAAAACTAGTTTGTGATCATAATTCAATAGTGCGTTGCATGTTTAAGATGTGTATTTTAAACACTTGGTTGCTGTAAGAAAGATCATTAATGGCATTGTTGACGAGCAATTTGACAAGTCTGTGGAAAGAAGTTTATAACTTATTGGCGTGAATTCTGCTTTTACACGCAGGGTGAAATGATTTTCTTTTTACTCATCAAGAGTAGGGTGAGGATGGTTTCTTCTGTGGATTGTAATTTTTAAACAAAGAACGTTCTTCAACTTGTCTTTCTAATAGTAGGATCAACGTTTGCTCTTGTAAATTTCAGATTTCATCAACACCAACGAAAAATGCCCTGTCAAAGCTGGTGCACGGGAACATACCCCTGGATTGAGCTTTACTTCAGCAGAGAACAATAGGAACCCTAATAAAACCATGGGTGTCACAACTGATTCATCTGAACAACAATTGCTTTTGAGCAGTCTTTTGTTTCTTGGCAAGATGGAAAAGCTTTTTAGTCTTAAAAGAGAGAACCCTTCTCAGCTGCTTTCCCCAAATCAAGCAAAGAAAAAATACTGATGACATTCGGACATTGTTGGATTGTGAAAATGAGTTGCTGGAGCGAAAATGCTATGAAATGGCGCTTTTCTGCCATCCATTGCTGCAAACTTGTTTGAGGTGCAATGACACAATCTCGTTGGACAGTTAATTGGATGAAGTGATTTGGGGAAAGCTATTGCAAAACTGAAAATGATTAATACATTGAGAGGCTATTGCAAAACTGATACTGATTCTTGTCAAACGAATAGAATTTTTCTGATTCTTGGAAAAGACTTGATGTGCAAGAGTATGGTTGTGAATGGAGTTTGGGGCAGGTTTTGGTTGAATGGTATTTCCGTTGGAGAAGCAGTAGTTGCGAATGAGGTTGAGAAGGATAGTTAGGTGGGCTGATTGAATAGACTGTAATAAGTTTGGCAATGCCAGTATCACCAAGCATATCGGTTTTGTCTGAGGTGATTTATAAGCTGGAAATTGCTGTAATTACTTTGTCAATCAAATGAACTGCTTATCATTTTAACCAACTAATCAAGAGACATTAGTTCTGATATTCTTACTCAAAAACTCTTGGCATTTAGACATGCATTACAACTTTGCTGATCCATTGTACTATTTAGTTGGTATTTCAATGTGTTTTTTTTCCTTTATAAGAAAATACAATGGAGAAGGTCTTTTCATAAAAATTCCCTTGGCGTGTTTTATATAGGGAGAATAGTTTATGAAGCACTTAAACACAGGAAAAATTTACCTCCCTGTGATTGTTCTTATTCTTGTTAATTACAAAACATGTAGAGCACGGCAGCGCGGTGCCCATATAAAAGAAAACTTTAAAACCATGATTCGAGATGGTAGTAGCATTCAATCATCTATAATTTCGCCTCTCCCAGATTTTCGCATTTGCAGAGCAGAAACTGGCGAGGCAATTCTAGTACTGATGTCTAACTCAGAAGATCTGAGAAAATACAAAAAAAATTAAGATACTAGGAAACCATGATCATCGGAGATGAAATTGATAGAGAGTCATGGATATTGAGCATAGGAACAAATTTACATTATGAACGCATGATATATAGATATATATCTTCCAGTTTAAGAGCTGGCTCCTTTGAAGATCAGGAACTTCAGAGTTTCCAAGCAGAAATATATGAATGTTCCTTGGGAATGGGTGAAATAACAGCCAAAGTTGGAGCCAACGACGCACTGCCAACCAGACCCATAAATTTTGTCAAATTCCTACAATTACAACAAACATGTTAGAAGAAAAGAAAAACAAAGGGGAAAATTGCAGCAAAGAAGATTCACATCCTCATCTGTTAATGAAGCTTTTCCCAATTGATTACCATTTTAATGTGACCAGCAATGTTGATGCAGTCACCGACAGTGTGGAGGTCCAGTGCTTGTAAGGCAGTGTCCATGGCCTGTATCTGCATTTTCAAAGGCATATCCGAGTCTTCAATAAGAGCTTTCCCCTCCAACATCTTTTCCTTCTCCTCCTGTAAAAGGGTAGCTGCATAATGAATGATCAAAGATTCAAACCCATTAATCTTCTTCACCAATAAAGAAAAATAAAGAAAGAGCAGATAATACTCGCAAACAACTGAGAAGGAACTACTCTGCTCTCCAAGTTATGGAAGCAAGGGCCTCAAGGAAATCCGCTTCCTTCACAAAGAGTCCTCTTGTCGGCGCGTATTTAATAAACCACATGTTGATAGAATGTGACTAAGAATTTTCTCGAGTAAAATGAGCTCTAAAGTGACGTTCTATCTTTTTTGTTCCATCTCCAGCTAAATATCGGCGGTGCCGGGTTAGATATTAGCTCATCCATTGTGCAAACCGTTCGCTTCCAAACATCCAAAAGTATGGAGTAGATTAAGACTCTTATCCAGACTAACTAAAAGATCAAAAGTTGAGGCATTCACAATTTGTGTTTTCCCTTATATATAGAGAACCCAGGAAAATGACATGACAATTGAAAAGAAAAAATATCTTACCTAGATGTTACAGATATAGGTATTGAGCAAGGAAGGTTTCATGATCTTATGAATCTTGGAACAGTTTTATTTTGCACATAGAAAGGTTTAGAAGAATCTACAAATACAAAAACAATACTAGGTAAATGAAAAGGATGAAATGTAAGAGTCTACACTTGAATTATAACGCTCTATAACGACCACAGTACTGGACGTTCTTTGAGAATATATCAATGGTGGGTTGGAGGTCGTTGAGCAAGTGCCTCCCGGGCTCGCATTATTTTCTTCGTCTTTTCTATCAAGCGATTGTCTAAGAGCAGGACAAATTATGATCTCAACGAATGAAAAAAGAAACATACATATTGGTAAACAAACTAAGTTTACCTACGAGTTAGCAACAGCTTCCTTGTGCACTACAAAAACTCAAGCAGTAAACACCTAGAAAAACATTGCCCTCAGTACATTTGTTGATGCAATCAATGGAGCATTTAGGAATGAATTTCACTTTCGCCCAATAGATTCCATCGTCCTTGATGCCGGAAAGATGTCGACTGACAGAAATGGTGCCGAAAGTTCAAGCAGCATAAGAAGTAGAACCGTGGGAGTAGGTTTCATGGTGGCCTTCTCAACTTTGTTAATGGTTGAGTAAAAGTAAAATAGTGGAGACAGCTGTTCATGTCTTGGAATATATGTAGTAAATATGGTTGCTTACTTTGTTTCCTAAATCAACCATTTTTTCTCTCTTTTCCAATGTCTAAATCAAGACTTTGAAAATATGGATTTTTGGTAAGGTATGCACATTCATTCAACCGTCAACATTGAACTCCATCATTTACAGCAAATTTTATCAAAGGAATTGGTTAAACCGTTAAATATATACGAATGCCTAGACATTCAGCACCAAAAATAAGTTCTTGTAGACACAAAACCCCCAGACCTGAATTGATAATCAGCATAATAGTCTAGCTGGGATGACAAACTAACTTCATCAAAAATACCTGACGTCAGATTTGACATTGAGGCTTCTCATCTCCCCACGAACTGCTCTACTAATTGAACTGAAATTTTCGGGATAACTGAGGAACAACAAGATTCTATCATTGTGAACAAGAGATTGATTCGGATCAGAAACAGAACCATTCATCCCACCTTTGAGCTTGTTGATTCCAAATCGCCTAAGGGGCAAGCTTGAGTTTCCCAACATGCAAAGTAAACGCCTCCCTCCATGATCCTCCGTCTCAGCATAAACCCCTTCAAACAAAATTCTAGCAAAAGATGTGCCAGGCCCTGATTGAAAAACTGGCTACCATTTTGGTTCATTAGAGAATAAATTCCTGGTGACTGCCCAGGTCAAGACAGCAGTGACATTAATCAACTTCATGGAATAACTACTAGGACCAACACCTTTAACCGAGAAGTAAGCCAGTTTTGCTGGACTGGGGAGGCTAGAATTGGAGTTTGGGTCAAAGATACCACCATTTGATTGCTCGTTCGCTCCAGCTTCCATCCACAAATGACAGACCATATTTAATCAAATTCCTCCTTATATAAGATAAGGTTCCAATGTTGTTGCAGAGGAGAGAAAGGGTTGACATTCTCTTTGGCCCTTATTGAACGTGTCATAGGAGTAGTTCCAAAACATTGCATCTTCATGCTCAGGCTGGGTATCAGACCACGGCATCCCATGTTTACCCCAATTGTTAGAGCACAAGAAATAAAAGAAGTCTACTATGACATTAAATCATTATCTCATTCGTTTTTACCCGAGCCGAGTCTGAACTCCAAAGCTCCCTACTCATTCATATTTATCAGTTCGTTTCATAACAAGTAATTCATTCAAGCAAATACATCTAAATTATCATTTACATAACAATAACACACCGTCATTATACGTTACACGCGACAGGTACATATATGCGCGGTTCCATGCTGTTCCTTCCGCAGTCCCGACAGCTTTCATCGCTCGCATTCCTCACCTACATATATATAGAAAAACTGTCAGTAACGAGTGTTACTAGCCCGGAAAATAACTAATATCAATCTGGCACAGGAGAGCAAACTCTCCTGTTGAATCAAAACCATATACTTCCTCAAGAACTCTCATCAAGGTACATACGGGAGTCGTCGCCCTCGGGTCGACAACGTCCCCCTTTCTTTCTCATTCTCATACCTTGGTCATTTCTCTATCGTTTCTCGCATCAAATTTCATTCCTTACCGCCCTCTGCACCTTCTATATTACTCCTGGCCTTGAGCACAAAGGCCGAGCACTCTCAGGCAGTCGCCTTCAGTACCCTTTGAACCACAAGTCTAGACATGCGCTGCATTGCAGTACCCGTAAACCTCCACACTTCTCTGGGTTTGAGGAACTCAAAGGTGGAGTTGTCCGGATCCTTCGGGAACGAAGTGGGTTCTCCCCAGCTCTAGAGCCCGCTCTTCCAAGCACACGCCCTATCTGAAGACGTGGCCGCAAATAACCCTCATCCCATCTCTCACCGAAAACGCGAAAACTATACATATATAGGCCTGGGTTGGGATTTATACAATAGGCCCGAAGGCAACTTGAGCTGAATCTGAAGTTCGAAAGCAAACTCGAGGGATCTCATCCTCGAGGGTTATTAATCCGAAAAAAAGAACTGTTGGCTAAATGGCCCGAGTTAAGTGGGATCCGATAAAACGCCACTTAACACGTCCTGCATGTAATAAATCAAATATACAATAGAATAGCGTAAAACAGAGAACGAGTCCTAAACGGACCTGGTAGAAGCTCCAAACGGGTCCACGCGCCTAGGCGGCGAGCTCCTACACCGTACCTACACAATCAAGCTAAAAACTAACGCTCACATGATGAATCACACATCCTATAGCATGCACACACAATCAACACAATCATGCATCAATCAACACACATCAACCTATATCAATTCTAGCAAGTCTACTTAGGCTAGTTTGTATTAGATCAAGATCATTACCTAGTTACCCTAATTAGTTTCTTAGCCTCCATTTTTAACGCCACTCAATCAAACAAATTTCATATTTTATCTTTAATCAAATCTACATTTATACATATTATTATAACACACAATTCACCAATCCTAGCATGCAATTCTAATAATCAATACTTTCAAATAATTAAGTTAAAATAAATTATACCTCACGTCGTCGAAAATCAGCAACGGCTAGGATTTCCGTTTCGTGGCTTGAAACTCGAACTCGGCACCTAGCGGCATCCGAAGTCCGATCAGATTGGACTGGGTGTGTTCGGCGGATGATCCGGCGAATTTCCCATGAATCCAATTTTCCGGCGGTTCCAACGGTTTTCCGGCAAGTGTCGGAGGTTTTCCAGCAGATTCCAATGGTTTTCTGGCGATGATTCGGGACGGGGCAATCAGGGGGTCTATCGGCATCAGCTCGACGAGCTTGGTCCAATGGTGGTGTCAAACAAGGTAGCCGAGGCGGCGATGGCTGTCGACGGCAGCGTCGAAAATGGGTGGCGGCGGCAGCGTGCTCCGATCGGGGCTGCGGCCGGCCTCGACGGCGGTCGGGATGATGGGGGAAACGTCGGCGACGGCGAGATGGTGGTCGTCGAGGTCACAGCGGCGGCGGAGCGGCCCAGATGGTGGCGAATCGCCGAGGGAGTACATCGCGGCTTGTGGGGCGATTCCGGCGTCGTGGCGGCGAGACGGTGGCCGGGGTGGGTCGTGGCGGCGCAGCGACTACACGGCGGGGCGGGGCGGCGTTGATCGGCGGCTGTACAACGTCGGCGGTAGCGGCGGCGGTGCTAGGGTTTGGGTGGTCGGGAGGGAGAGGAAATGCTCTCAATGGCAGTTTCATAATTAAGTATTAACTCGATTCCTACTCAAGTCAAAATAATAACTAATTCGTAATAAATTCAAAAAAATCTAGAAAAATATGGAAAAATTCCATAAAATAAAATAAACACAACAACATCCAAATGACATGCTCTATAATTAAAAACCCACCCGAATATAATCCAACGCGTCCTAATGCGTTATTCGGCCTAAAACTATTCTGTGATAAAATAAAAATAAAAATTAATACTGCATACCTCCATATATTTGATAACCCATTTTTTCATCATCTTTTAGGCATTATTATCGTACACTTGAGTATACATGACCCTCATCACTCATAACTCACAGTTGGCCTCAACTCAGCTCGCGGTCCATGAAGTTGACTTGACTTGAACCAACGGTTGAACCGACTGGTTCACTCTCGTAAAACTCTGACTCGAGTCACGGGTTTTACAAAATCCGAGTCACCCAATATGTCAACGCCGAGTTTCGGGACGTGGTGAAGGCAAGACAGGCGGCAAAGAAGGTGAATAATCTGTGGCGTGCTCTGCTGGAACGGCGCAACTGGTCGCACCTGTGCATGGCGATCTTCCTCCCTATGGTGCAGCAGCTCACCTGCATCAATGTGGTGATGTTCTACCAGCCGGTGCTATTCAAGACCCTCGGCCTGGGTAGCAATGCCTCCCTGCTCTCCTCTATCATGAGCGGCCTTGTCAACGTCCTCGCCACCTTCATCTCCATTGCCGTGGTGGACCGCTTCGGCCGCCGCATGCTCTTCTTCGAGAACGGCGTCCAGATGTTCCTCTCTGAACTCCTCGTCGGCTTCTTGCTCCTCTTCGGCTTTGGCGCCTCCGGCACCGGCATCCTCTCCGCGTCCTCTGCCTGGGCCATGCTGGTCGCCATATGCGTCTACGTCTCCGACTGTGCCTGGTCGTGGGGGCCCCTTGGGTGGCTCCTCCCTAGCGAGACCTTCCCCTTGGAGGTCCGATCAGTGGGGCTGAGCATCATCGGCTCTGTCAACTTGTTGCTGACATTTGTGGTTGCCTAGGCCATCCTGCCCATGTTGTGTGCGGTCAAGTACGGTCTCTTCTTTATCTTCATTGGCATGGTGCTGGTTATGACAGCTTACGTGGGACTTCTGGTGCCAAAGATGAGGAAAGTGCCGATTGAAGAGATGCAGGGGGTGTATAGAGAACACTGGTATTGGAAGAAGTATGTCGTGGAAGAAGCTCCAACTAATATTCCTAATTCCCCTTCATCATCGACCAGCGGCAATAGCCGACTCGACCTCAACTGCTAGCTAGATGTAGAAGACGCCATCTTTTCTTTTCTTTTGCATTATGAATTATGTAAAGATATATACAACCATTCATTTTCTAATTTTAGTTGTACGTCTGAGTTTCCATTTTCTCTCTGTAATATACTCATAAAAGTACTTTTTAATTGCAAGTAGAACAACCTACTTTTGAGTTTGTTGTTTGCAATTTAAGATCACCCCAGTTGGGAAGCCTAAATTCTGCTCTCAACACATACTCCTACAACAGAACGTTAGAAAGTTAAATCTTTTGCACATAACTCAACGCTTCAAAAACTCATCTAGATATTCCAGTCTTGTTTATTGGTATTCAAAAGTTTTATTCAATCAATCCTTGTTAATGAACTCGAGTACTCTATTTAAGAAAATTAATCCAAATCAATCAATACAATTAGATGGGTTTGCTCATAATTAAGTCACCACTAGCCTTAGGCGCACACGGTACATGCAACTGCTCACATATCGCAAAACACGTAACTCATGCATGCAGGTTGATGCTATAGTAATTTTTTTATCTTATACGATTTATTTACTTGGGAAAATATTTAAGCATGCCACTAACATGGATATGACCATTATTCCAAGTACCATTTTTTAATATAGATATAGAAGATAATACGATCAGTTTTTACATTTTTTTACTAATCAAGGAAGAGACTTTTCACACAGTTTCTTCTTCTTTTTCTCACCAAACATACCCTACATTAATGTATATTTAGCTCAAGTAAGGAACATGATTGTTTGTTTTAAAAAGGTTTAGACACAATTTTCTATTCTTCTCTAAAAAAAATTAATGAACATTGTTTATTAACGTTTCCTCTTTTTTTCTTAACAATGGCTATGCACAATTTTTTTACAGCAAAGCATACACATTAATGAATTAATGACAAAGATGGTTTCTCTTACAACGTAGGTTTTTATATATTATGACGGATGAATTTTTTTGCTTAATGAGAAGCTTAATTTTTCCATGCAAGTAAATGTCTAAAAATACTCTAATTCTTACATGTGGGAACATACTTAGACTTTTGATTACCATCTGATACAAAATTTGGAGTCAACTGTAAGAAATTGGCTGGTGGCATATAAAATTAGGGTATTTAGGGGAAATTTTTTAAAAATTATGAATACTATATTTATTCCTTGAGATCACTATTAACATTCTTATTTTTGTGAATATCTATTATTTTATTTGATTAATTTGATTAATTAATTAAAAACAAAAATTAACACCTGTTTTAGTTCCACGTCTCCTAGTGGACTTCGCCAACTTCTTCATTGCGTGAACCGACAGTGCCGGTCGGAAGGTCGTCGCCGGAGAATCTCGCCGGCGGTCGCTTTCGGCTATCGATCGATTGTCCGTCTGATGGGCGATGTCAAATCGCCGATGCCCATGGCCAGCCGAGACCGAGATCGCGAGCTTCTGATCCCTGTTTCCGAGTCCGTCGACCATGCCGACTCCAAGGCCTCCTCCTCCTCCTCCTCCTCGGCCGCCGTCGCCTCCTCCCATCACTCCGGCAGAGAGGTTCGCGCGCTTCTTTTTTTCCAGTTTCTTCCCCAATTTTATTTGCTTAAATTTGTATGCTTTTTTTAGTCTTTTAGTTTTATGCTGAATGTCGAAATTTTGTTCTACTTTGTTGGGTTTTTTTTTGTTTGTTTTTTTGTCAAGGTGGGTTTATTAAGCTTTAAGTTGTGCCGATGTTTGTTGTTTGCATGATAGGTTCTGTTCTTGATTTTTTATATGCTTTCCTTTTCCAGTCATGATAGACAGAATTTGAGTTTTTTTTTTTGACAAATAGTGTTGTTTTTATTTGAAAGATTTCGCCTTTTGACTGTCTGAGCTATGTTTTGTTGCTTGATTGTTAATATCTTCCATTTTGAGAGCTTGCTGTTACGCTACTGTTTGTGAACGTGAAGTGTGCTGTTTTTCACATGTGAATTCCTTTTTTTATGCATTGGAAAAATCCGTCACCTTGGGAAATGGATAAATAGTAAGGTGCGTCCGTGTGAAATGAGCTAGCCATCATTTTTGGTACTGAATTTGGTGGTTTCCCTTCCTGTTACATTCATATTATTGGAGCTAGCTTTATTACATGGTGTGTTTAAATTTGAACTCTTGAATCGTCAGAGATTTAGTGGCTAGGGTATCTTCCTTCATCACATTAATCACCAATGCAACTTGTCTTCTCCGTTATAATTTCTGATTGCTAATAAGTTGCTGCATGATAGTATTAGCCTTGGAGAGAACAGTTTCTTTTTTATTTCTAATAACATCATGATATGCCGTATGAGGACTCTTAGACCACTGCACTCTTCATTAATTTTTTTTTGTTGCTGTTTTATTTGTTTGACAGCAAACAATATTTGGGGTCTACAAGTAGCTCAAATATGTATGTCTTTGTTATGGAACTTTGGTATATACCTTATAGCTGCTATCTTCTTTCACTTTTATGGCTGCAGGCATTCTGTAAAGTAATTCGAAGCTGGGTTTCAAAGAAATTTATGACTGGATGGTAACCATCTCTACTTCATCTTTCAATAGTGTGTGATCAAGGATAATCTCTTTGGAAAAAAAAATCTTTTTATTCATTTATCTTGACTTTTTTAAAGTCTATTAAATGATTATTTTTTCTAGCAGCTTTCAAGACTCATAAGTGATCTTAACAGATTTTTGCATTACTTTATTTCTAATGTGGAATGCTTTTTTATCTAAAAATTTATACTGTCAGTACCTGATACATTTATTATATCCTTTTCTGTTACTGATTTATGCTCAAACTTTGCAGTGTTATCCTGCTTCCTATTGCAATAACCTTCTATATCACATGGTGGTTTATTCATTTTGTGGATGGCTTCTTCTCACCAATATATGAACAACTTGGAATCAACATATTCGGTATGAGAATTTCACTCCTATCAGAAAATTTCATAGATAATACATCCGCCTTTGCTTCTAGATATTTTGCTTATCATATCTATCACTCTTGATCACTTTGAAGATATATTAATAGTTGTTTTGTTCTTCCTGAGTTGTGTTTAAAAGTTTAAAACAACGAAAGATAATTTGCTTAGAGGCATAATTTGTGCTTGTAAAGCAATTTTTTCCCCATATCAATGTGTCTAGTAGCAGTTGATTAATGCAATCATATCATAACTTTCTTGGTATTTAATTTGTTTGACTTTAACTTCTTTGGAAAATAATCAGCTGGAAGGTCTTACAGCCAATATTGGTTGTAAGACCCAATGAACAATTAGAGAAGCATAGATAAGAGTACTCCCTTATCCTTGAAATAACAATACTGCCGTAAGGATATGTTATGGGTGGATGATTTGCTAAAAGCTGACTGGCTTTACAGCCATATTAGCAGATTATCACTCAACTTCTGTTTGCTTAAATGATAAGCTGAAAGTGGTGCCACGAAGTTTGGTCTGAAACTTTTTGGAATTCATATCAATAGTTCCTTACTTAAGCATTCAACATGTCCTTGGTTGATTGGTGTACATCAAAATCAGCCAATAAGTCCATGCTATTTGCCATGCAACAAGTACGAGGGTTTAGATAAGTGGGATGATTACTCCCTATATGCAAGTTTCTTTCCCGTTTTTCTAGCCAGCTGTTATGAGCATGAAATTGTTTCACTCCTGTTTTCTCCCCACATGTTTTGCAAGCTTTATTGTTAAAAAAGCATTTCTCTATATTTTTGTGCACTATTGTAGTATTAATATTTCACTAAGGATTGGCTGTCAGAGGCAATTTTATGTCTGTTTCTATTGGTATAATTTTCTGTGTATTTATTAAGGTTCCTTGATAATAGGTCTTGGGTTTGTGACATCTGTGACTTTCATATTTTTGGTGGGAGTGTTCATGTCATCATGGCTGGGTGCTTCTGTCCTTAGCCTTGGAGAATGGTTTATCAAGCGGATGCCCTTTGTGAAGCATATTTACAATGCGTCCAAGCAAATTAGTTCCGCTATATCTCCTGGTATTGACTTTTTATAAAGTTAATCATATCTGTTTAGGATATTTGGTCTGTATTGCTTCATGCCCTCGTGTTTCTATTGTAGATCAAAACACACAAGCATTCAAGGAGGTGGCCATCATTAGGCACCCACGAATCGGTGAATATGCATTTGGTTTCATCACTTCATCTGTAGTTCTGCAGGTTTGAAACAGTTTATGTTAATATATTGTAATGTTAAGCTAAGAATAAACCTTTTTTCTTGTTTACTGAATTTTTATTACCTAAATGTGTGAAGGGTTCTTAATAACTATGTTTGGGACTAGCTTTCCCCTCTTGTTAATATGGTCCTGGCAGCTGGCAAAAATGTAAATATATACTTTGAGTTTTGTGCTTCAGAGTTACTCCGGTGAAGAGGAGCTCTGCTGTGTCTATGTGCCGACAAATCACGTATACATTGGGGATATATTTCTCATCAACTCAAAGGACGTGATAAGGCCAAATCTATCTGTGCGCGAGGGAATTGGTAAGGCTTCCGGGCCACCGACTCAATGCATATATTTTACCACTTGGTTCTTGATCGAAGTTTGAAAACCATCATTCTTTACTCATCTGTAATTCCTCAAGAAATATTAGTGATAAATTGTCTTGTGCCTTACCATTGCAGAAATTGTTGTTTCGGGTGGCATGTCAATGCCTCAGATTTTGTCTACACTGGATTTACAGACAATCCATGCCGACAGAAGCTGAGCTACAAGATCATAAATTTCTCTGCGTTCACGTTACCAATCAATGTAAACAGAATTTTGCACTGTGTACAAGTGGCAATGTACTATCGCGGATACATTCCCTTTGTAGGATTTATGTTAGCAGCTTATGAGGATTTTCTTCTGCTTTCCGTAGATATCATCAGCACATCAAAATCATACAACTGGAATAACGTGTTTACAGGCAGGTATTTTGGAAATGTTGGCCCAGCAAATGAGCCTTTTTACATGACGTTTGTTTTAGGCTACGGTGGGGGCGGCGTTTCTTCATCTTTGTCTTCTAATCCGTTGTGGGTATCACGCAAAGATGAAAACAGCCTTGGAAATTAAACAGACATAACGAATTTATCAATCTCAAGAGATGAAGACCCTCATTAGTAAAAGAGTAAATAAATTCCTATAAGAAAACAGAAAAATGTTTGAAATGCATAATCTTCTAATGAAGTTAACTAACCTGTAATTAACAATAATAATATGGCTGTCTCAGACCGTTGGTAATTGGGAAAAGAGTTGACAACTCAATCATTAGCTTCTTCAAGGCCCTGCCGACATTTTCCCGGCCTCCGAGCCTATTATACACCTGTTATTCCAACCGAGCCTGACTCGCGTTGCCAAGCTCGTCTCCGAGCCTATTCTTCTTTCATGCTAGAAAAGACGGCACCTTTCGAGCTAACACACTGGGGAGCTCAAACGCTCACCAGTCGACGACCAAGATCTAGAGATGATGGAACGATTTCAAAATAGCTGTTTTGGAGATTTTAGGTGATTAGATTGAGGTGGGTAGGTTTAATTTTCTCCCTTTCTTGACTGTGTTTTCCTTGTTTATAGTGAGTGCATGCTATAGCTTTTTTCTTGTAGTAGTTGAAGTGGCAACAGAGTGTGTGGAACAATTTTTTTCTCGAAATGCGTTTTCTGGTTTTAGAGTAATTTTGGTGTGGTTAATGGCTAGGTTGTGAAGGTTTGGGGAGGTTATTGTTTTGTTTGTAGTGGTGGTGGATCTTTGAAAAAGGAGCTGTCTTGGAAGCTTTTTATCTATCTGCAAAAGTATGTTGGAAACTAAATGGGAAGACCTCGGCAAGCTGCCGACATTTTATTGTAGTTGCGAAGACAATTCGAACATTCGTTTTGTCGTTGTTGGTGCTTTGTTTCTGGATGTATATGTCCGTTTACTTAAATTTCCAACTAGTATTTGATCTCTGAGTCACTAAATTTTGTGTCATTTCTAGTTGCAAATTGCAATATAACTATGTTCACAAGTCTCCTATCTTGTCTAAAACTTGGATCACAAAAATGTTTTAGTTGGTGATGATTATGAATTATGGAGGTTGAATTGATCACTTAATAATGCTTGTGCATTCTTTGTTTGCTTTCAAAAAAATGGATTCATTACGAATCATGAATTATGAATTGATCACTGCATCATAATGCTTGTACTTTGCAGTTGCTGATCTAGCTTCCAGTTGAGCTCCTTCCACTAGAATTGATCAAAATGATACACGCAAAGTCCGACTCCGATATCACCAGCCTAGCTCCTTCATCACCATCAAGGTCTCCAAAACGACCAGTGTACTTTGTCCAGAGTCCCTCCAGAGAATCTCACGATGGGGACAAGTCGTCTATGCAGGCAACTCCTGTGTTCAACAGCCCAATGGAGTCACCAAGCCATCCTTCATTTGGGCGTCACTCTAGAAATTCATCCGCCAGCAGATTCTCTGATGCATTCGGGCCTACATCGGGGAGGAAAACTAGCAGGAAGAGGAATGATAAAGGTTGGCCGGAGTGTAAGGTTATAGAGGAAGAAGGGTCTTACGATGACATTGAAGAACGTCGTCTTTCTCGGAGATGCCAGGTTATCATCGGCATACTGGGGTTCATCCTGTTGTTCACTATCTTCTCTCTTATCATCTGGGGTGCCAGTCGACCATACAAAGCTCAAGTTTCAGTGAGGGTATGTGCCATTGCCATGATCATATTGAGGAAAATCTTCAATGGTGTTGTCATTGATCGGAAACTTTATCATTTCACTGTCTGTAGTCGGTAGCTGTGTGCTCTGAATACCCATTTCACTTGCTAGCAATCGGCAATCTGAACATGTCACTATCTTGTGTCATAATTATGGAACTTCAAAGAGAGACTGTATTTGTGTTCTGGTTTCACGAATACATTCTGTAATTGACACCATAAACTGGCAAATACTCTATGAAGGATCAGTTACCAATACTTCATGAACACATGGCTCGTTCTTGTCAATTGTCATGTTTTGTCTGTGTTTGTTTTGCATTTCCTTTTTCTGCTATTGGTCTTATGGATGTACTTCAACCGCAGAGTCTGAGTGTGAGCTATTTCTACCTCGGAGAAGGGCCAGACTACACAGGGGTCCCGACCAAACTCGCGTCAGTGAACTGCTCGGTGAAGCTAAGCATATACAATCCTGCATCTCTCTTCGGCATTCATGTCAGCTCCACCCCAGTCAACCTCATCCATGCAGAGATCCCTATTGCAACTGGGCAGGTGCACATCTCTGATCTCTCCTTTCCAATCATCAACGAACACAACCCACCACGCTTGAATTGCACTTTTTTTCTTTTTAATAGCAATCTGATTGCTACAAAGCGAGCTGTTTCTCATTGAATATGTTTTTCCTTGCAGTTGAAAAAATACTATCAACCCAGAAAGAGCAAACGTTTGCATTCGGTCATATTACAGGGAGATAAAGTACCTCTATATGGCGCTGGCGCAAGTCTGGAAGTATCAGACAAAGGTGCCACGGTTCCCTTGACACTTGAGTTCACCATTAAATCTCGTGGTAACGTGATAGGAAAGCTGGTGACGGTGAAGCATTATAAGCATGTCACCTGCAATCTCCATGTGAATTCAACAAGCTCGAAGACATTGAAAATCCCACAAAACTTATGCACCTACGATTGAATCTGATCAAATCCTTCTATACAACTATTTTTTTATGTGAGCGTTATTAAATCTTTATATGTTCATGTAAATGTTAAGAAGCTCGACTTTTGCTTCCAAAAAGAAAACGGTATTTTTTCCCACTACGTTATGAATAAATACACACCGAGTAAAAATTTATCCAGTTCGACCCTGCATTCTCTCCGAGTTTGTCAATCACCAAAAAACACATCGCCGCCGCAGTTTATGTGATAACCAATGCATGCATGGGTGGGTAGTAGGTTTCAAAAGAGGTGACATTCTGAAAGGACTATTGAATAAGTTTGAATTGAATAATCATAATTTACAATGTCAACAAACATGATTTTGTAAATACATGGATCCTGGTTTTAGGATCAGTTGGAAGAAGAAGACTGTGATTGCGTTTCATCTTTGATCTCGCTTTCACATCCCTTCTCAAGAACAGTGCTGCCAATTCTTGAAGGTGGCCAGTATCGGAATACAGACCTTCCCAATACATTCTTCAATGGTAGAGGACCCCTGACAATAATAGGAATTGAGTTTGCACTCCGCTAAATAAAAAAAGAAAAACATCACACACATCAAGGACTATAGTACATTTTACAGAAAGTTTTCACATACCATACATGAGAGTCATAGCTATTGTTGCGATTGTCTCCCATTACAAAAACTGAATTCTCTGGTACATGCTGCAAGAAGATAACATCAAGGAGAAAAACTGGAAATGACGAATTGTATTAATAAACTCAGTAAAAAAAGCACATACAATGGGACTCATATCATAAGAAGCTGGCTCATGAATAAATTCTTCGTTCCTTTCAACTCCATTTACTATTAGCTTTCCCTTGTGAACCTGCAAAGACGTCCAATTATCTGAGTCAATATAACTCAAGATCTAGGAAAACTACGTATATTTATTCAGCAACCATATAATATTTAAGAAAATTGCAATATTTCTACTCATCATCGATTTCATATTACTGTTGGTACTTGACACTATGATGCTTAATTGTGCACTGATTGGATATTTGCATCAAAGTAGAATGAAAAAACCTGCATTTATATACAATTAGATTGCATCTTATACCGACTAGCACATCAGCAACCACTTCAGCATTATACACATTACAATCTACTGTATCACGTAAATAGCACTCTAATTTCCACTCCTCTAAAGAAAAAAAGTATTAGATGCAGCAGAAAAAAAGAGAATGCATACCAATTTAAACTCATGAGGATCATTTCAACAAAGTCTTGGAAATACATGTACTACAGGGATACTTCAACATTAATACTTCTCAGTTTCGAGAGCATCGACATAAGACAATGCAATTTAAAAGGTAATTTATTTTAAAAAATCCCAGTACATGCCTATGTCAGCATGTATGCAATCGTCCTTGGCACTCACCTCAACCACATCTCCCTCCTTTGCAACTATTCTCTTAATAAATACATCCCCATCAGTATATCCCACCTCCTGTAAAATAAGGACCATGTACAGCTGATAAAAAAAACACGAGCTGCTACTACAAATGCAAGGTTTCATCAAACAGATTTATACCTGAAGTACTGGAGGACTTTTGAATATGACAATATCATTCACGCATGGCTTTCTAAAGTAGTAAGAAACCTAGCAAGGTCGAAGTAGACCTGTTAATACAAAACACAAATTTGACATCTGATAACAGTAATGTGATTTGAAAGATGCTAGAAAAAAATCAAATGTTATCTGCTTTCTGCACCCAAGGAAAGCTAACACAAATGAGCTCGAGAGACAAGAATAAATGTAATTTTCAAACTAAACTTAAATTCATAAATGCCTATAATCACTAATTATGATAAGCCCTAAGCCATAAAAGTACAAAAGTTCAAGCATTCCAATAATGTCAAAACCAAATAAGACTTAACGAAGTGAATTCAATGAGCAGGTTGTGCACATTACACTTTACTTAAATTTCGAAACAAAGTCATACAAGCCTCACATTCCGACAAACCAAGGTAAATGGCCTTTAAAACAAGAGACAAACTGGTATCCAATGAACTCCACAAAACAACAATGAAACAGCTTAAAATAATTGCACGCATTTCAATTTATTCAGTGATAACTAATTGCATCTCACCCTACAAAAATTATCATGTAAAGTGTCACGCTCAAGAATTGAACGAGTAAGCAACCATTATAAAGGGAGATTCATATGGTCTCTGTCTGCCATGCTCGATCATCTTGTATGACTCTCCTTGTGAGATTTAGTGATTTATCTAATGTAGTTCATTGATCCACACGTCCTTCCCCTAAAAAATACATCCATCCGAAGTTTACGTCCTTAGACAACTTAGATGTGAAAAGTTACGACCAACTGCAGTTAATTGAAAATCGTCCTGAACCAGTAAATCAGCTTCTCTTCCAACCATAAGTGCTAAGGTTCCTTATCTAAGCTGCATATATTTTAGTATGCAAGCTCATACCCATAAACTTCACAAGTGATCACTTCACATTGGCTTCACAACAAGAGGACCAATCAACATTCATCATATAAACATTGACTTCAGAATATAGATGATCAATTTAGCTGCTCCTAAAACAAGTCCCAAACTTGTCACACATTATCTTGAAATACATGGAAGCATTCTATCTATACAATCGTACAAAAAAGCTTGAACTTTTATAAATTTAAGAACAGAAATGACACGAATGAAACGCAGTTAAGAGAAAAAAGCACACACCTTTTCGGCGACGATCCGATCACCGACGTCGAAAGTCGGGTACATCGACAAAGAAGGAATGAACCGCGGCTCGGCTACAAAGGAGCGGAAGCCCAACGACACCGCCAGAGCCACGAACACCGTCGTCGCGTCTTCCTTCGACACCACAAGCCACTCCGGCAACACGCTCTTCTTCTCCGGCTCCCCGCCGCCGCCGCCGCCCCCGTCCTCCTCTCCACCTCCATCCCCGCTTCCTCCGCCGCCACTCCGCAGCTCGATCACCCACTTTCCCTCCTCCCCGCCGCTCCTCCAGCATTTCACCCCTTGGGAGGCCCGAGAAATGCGGACTCCTCCGGCCCACGCGAAACGGCCGGGCCCCGCAAGATCGAGACTTTTAGGGCGGAGCCGAAGAGGGAGAAGGTTCGGAGGAGAAATACGGCGGATATCGGCGCCGGTGACGGCGGCGGCAGCGTCGCCGGCAAGGAAGAGGAGATCGGAGGGGGAGATAGGACGGCGAGCATCTTGGCCGCACGATCGCAGGGCTGAAGGGTTTTCCATATAAACCCAACAAAAGGCCCATCTTATCGCATTTAGGGGCCCATTCGGCCTATTGAGATTTGTTTGGGCCCATTTTGAGATGTGTTTGGGCCATGAGGCCCATGACCAATAATCTAAATAAAAATCATGAGATCTTGAAGTTATGTATATATTTACTAAGTCTAGCTTATTTTACAGTAATAATTTATAAAAGTAGAATACAATTAGAATATTTAATTAGCTAGGTCATACAAGATAAAAGTGAGATATGCAGCAGCTTGTAGACGTGGTAACTATTTTGAAAATGACAATGAATTAGACCCATTAATTTTATACTTAAAATCAATTTAATTTTTATTTATAATATACTTTTAGCAGCCATTGTCATGATTTTGGACGATTCATTCATTTATTTGGGTAGTAACTGTGATCTTATTCTTCATAAAGTGATCACTTGGCCCAATATTTCTAGTAGAGTCTTGAATTGATTTTTAGAAGTTAATATGAGGCCTTGAAATGCATTAACTTGAAACCATCGATTAATTATGTTATTAAATTCATTAAATAAATTTAAAGTCATTTAGAAACAGCCAAATGATTCATTTAGTATATATAACGATATTAAGATTATTTACTTAAAAAACTTCATTAACTACCAACGAATTGAAGCTTCATAATAACAGGAATTTTGTTCTTGATAATTGGCTTAAAAAACTTCATTTAACCACTCTGAATTTTTTTAAAAATATCTCCATGCATAACTCTAGCTTTGATATTTTTCTCTTACCGCATACCTGACATGTTTTGTATACTCTTGTATATTCATGTCTCGTTTAGTCGTCGTATCATGAGCTGTATCATTTATAATTTCATTATTGGTTATATGTGATTTTTTGTGATAAGTTCTCATTATAAATTTTTTATCTACAGATACATCCTTATCTTTCTTATCGAAAACGTTACGAGAAGACGTCCTCAAGTTGAAGTTGAACCCGTCGCTGCTATATATGGACGATCGAAAGGTACACACGCTTATCAGGGTGGACAGCCATATATGGCCCTTCGTGTCTCTGAATTCTTATCCTGAGGACACCACATATTTTGGGTCTGTAGGCATCGAAAAGGCAATAGACAAATGGTTGGCTGCTCCCTCTTTGGCTCACCCTTTCAAGTTACAAATGCGTATTATCACGGATCAACCATGCACGGCGGACAGCAGAGACTGATATTATATCTGCTACTACATGCTGTTTGATTTTTAAAACTACAGCGGTTGGCGAGTCATATATTGGTTCTATTATCAAATGCGTTTCAGAAACTTGCATCACTTGTTTCGACGTCAGACAAATGCATTGATTTGGGTAGATATTTTGTGGAGTGAGCATTGAGTGTTTGTATTCTCTATTCGCGTGCGTATGAAAATGGTCTGGTCTGTCTTTGATTGAATGATTGTAGTTTGATGAAAAACGCTCAAGTCAAATTTTATCAAGCCTAAGAAAACCCAAATCTATTAAATTACTGTGTATCATCTACACGAAAAGTTTATAGTTCATGTTCTACGAAAGACGTGACCAGCTAATGCCGTATCCCAGCTTGACTTGCTAAGATGAATACTAGATTAAGTAATATACGCGGGCGTCATTGATGCTTATCTTCTGAAAAATTAAAGTTTAAGCTATGTCGTGTAGAGATTGGTACTGACTAAGCAGGACTCAAATCTTCCTCCGACTAAATATTCCCTTAGTAAAATGCACAAGAGTAGGGTTTTTGGGTGATTAATTATTGGGACATTTCCGACTTCATATGGTGGCCTCGGTTCCTTTGAATTGATTAATAACTTGATTAATAACCACAGCAGGAGCAGGAGATAATCAAAGCTGATAAATTAAAGAGACATAAAAGTCCCAGTTCTTACAGATTATCTAGAGAAGCCAACCCAATACCTGTGAAAAAGATGAAACAAGAGACCATTCCAAGTTTCACAAGTTACTTGTCTCATGAAGCCCAAATCAAAAGCAATCCATGACTCTTTGGGCTAAATTTGGCAACAATCCTTGGTAGTTGTCATACCATCGGTTGATCACCTATAGACACTAACGTCAGACATTATGCATTTCATATGAGGAATGATTGATCTCTATTCCATTAAAACGATGAGTTTTATTTGTGTCAATATAATTTGTAATATTTAGATTTGGGTTAAAAAGTAGATAAACATGATCATATTTTAACCCTGAACTCTTTACCATTCGCATAAGCTCGACAAACATACTTGAGAACTCCGTCTGGAGTTGAATTTAATAAAAGCTAGAACAGAAATTGCAGATGAATGATTGTCTGCTCTCTAAACGAGCTACAGCCACAAAAAAGATTTGAGCGGAATAATACTGAGAGGGGGCAAAAATGAAGACTACGGATCTAATTGTACACCACAGGCTCAGAAGCAGAAGAGCCTTTCAAACGGAATGGCAAAGGCAGCTGCCAACAATTCTTGGGATCGCGCAGACTACCTAAGTCAAGCTTTGTAGCTGCAAAGATCCTCGAACCCCATGTATTCGTCGCGCTGAAGTTTTCCAATCATATTTGATATGCCAACTCCACCTGTAAAATGTTGTAAAATGTTAGGAACTTACAGAAGTAGCGAAATCTTCATTCTTAGCGACTGTCAAAACATAAATGATATAAACCAATAAAAAATGTGGAATATAAGAAGAAATATTCGTTTAAAAAAAAGTGGCAATTGAAGGTTGTCATCTGGGTAATGAACTTATATACAACTTATCGAAACTAATGATAGGGTTGTGAAGCAGCATTACCTAATGAAACTGCGCTAACAAATATTGTGAACGCCAAGATGAAGATAATAAGGGATGCTCTTCCCAAAATAATTATCAACTTTCTGACGACATGCTGTCCAATAAAAGCAGCAGCTGTTGCCACAGCAACAAGGTAGAGTGCTGCCATTTATAAAAAATCAACAAGGTTTAGCCGGTTCTAAAAAACTCATAAGGCCTGAAATCTAGCAGCATCAAAGATTCTTATTTTTTTATAGGCGTTTGTTTGGTGAACAGAAAGGGTTAGGGGTTCAATACCATAAGGAACTGGGAACCGTTTAAGAAGGTAATATTCCACGACTGACATGGACGCAGAGAATGTCATTGCAAATGTTGCGGTAGCACTAGATACCTGCAGTAAATTTAAGAGGCTTAGAAAAGCGCAGAGAGCAAACTTTTTAGTGAGTTGAACCCTCTGTTGTCTTAAATTTCCAGTTTCTATAACATCGAAACAAAATTTCAGTTAAAACAATATCATTTTTTTCTCAAGTACAATGTCATTATTATAGAACCAACCTGAGGTGGGATACCCAACTCCAAGAAAAGAGGGCCCAAAATAAAGCCTCCACCCAGACCAAGCAGCCCGCCGACCATACCAGCAAGGACACCGCAGGAGCAATAGAGAATCAATTGGTGGACCTTCCAATCTGTTCCCTCATCACCTTTAGATGCAATCACTCTTCTGCCTTTGTATAAACTAACAGCTTCAAATCCAGATACTCCCACAGCAACAGGTATCTGTGATAAATGACAGGATATTATTGATACTAAATCCATCAGAGATGAAACTGCAATTATTTTGTGTAGAATATCAATTGCATGTACAAAGCAAATAAGAGACAAACGATATTCTTAAGGCCTCAAGAGTAAAATGAAACACCGACAAGACCTAGAGCTACTAAGGTTGAAATACAGGTACAACAACAAAGAAAAAATTATACCTGCAATAAGCTCAAAATCCAGTACGACATGGAACAAGTTGAAGTATAATTCTGCACCAACACACATAAATTTCAATGTTGGTGGCTACAGTAACATTATGAAGAAGGAAGCCAGGGAAGTTAAGATATTTTAGGAAACTTATAGAACCATAAGAAACTAACCTTAATGGAAACTTGCAATGCTAAGAAAGCAACCCAAACAAAAACAAGGAGGCCAAGTTGCTTCCAGTAGACATTCTCAATAATAGAAACCTGGGGTGTACAATAAAGGGATGGGCATAGCTTAGTAAACTCTCGTGTTGCTTCTCCTCTGTTTTATAACATCAGAAAAGAGAATAATTTATTAGATACCTGTGCTTCATCACCCTTGGCCTCCTTTTTTCCCCCATTGGTAGGCTCACTGGGAAGAGCTTTGTATGCCACATCTTCACCATTAGCTCCTAAAATTTTTTCATAAAAGATTATCCTCAGTTGAAAGTAAAATTTGTGCTTAATGAAGTAGTTCTTAGAACAAGTAATAGCAATTTCCTGGAGCAATAAAAATTAAATTCAGGACTGGTTTTACACCAACTAGTCCATCTGTGCACATGAATTCCAACGTTGCAAATATATTTAACCAAATAATAATACTTCATCAATTTCACTTGATGAAAATAAAATTTTGGGGTGGGAAATGAATACTAGACTACTAGAACACCATCTATTGAGCAGTATTGACCAAGTTCTAAACATGTGGAGAAAAGAGTATCTGAAGCAATACCATTTGTACGAGCACGATTGGCAGCCTCCTGAAAAGAAAGCCGTTATACAAGATCAGGTCCAAGATCTAAACAAATAAAGCACTAATAGAAGAGCAGTACCTTTTTCATTATGGTCTCTTTCTTCCATGTATCAACACCTTTAATAAAAGCCTTCGTTGAGGTGCCTACAGGATATAGAACAATTGTTATTAAAAGAGAAAAACATATAATAATTAAGTCAAACAGAAAATATGTACCAATGAAGAGGATGATGAGCAGCACTGTGACCATCCAATCAGCAAATAACACATTGAAAGCGACTCCAATACTAATTCCCAACATGAGCATTGGTTGAAAGAGCACAGCCAGATCGTAGTCAATAACTGGCATGTCCAATGTTGGGTGCCTTAACTTAAGGTTGTAATAGACAGTAGATGCGGCCGCGCCCGTGATCATACCTGTCAAAGCATACATCCTTTAAAATAATAAAATCAACTCTACTTGAAACAGTGATGCAGTTGCCCAGTAATTAGCTTTATCAAAGTAACACAAACCTTAAAAACAAAACCTTTCTCTAGTTTCACAATATTCAAACCCCTTACATTTCGATATAGCAGTAGATGATTTGGGATCAAAACCAATGATCAAGGTAAGCATTGGCACAAAAATGCCTCCCCCTCCGACACCACCTACACTTCCAAAAGCAGCTCCAAAGAACCCAATCAAAGATCCAAGAATGATCCTCCACCCAAATTTCAGAGGCTGCAAAAAGGAACCCATCAGTAAATCTATATTAATGGGCTAATGAGATGAGTTTTTTAAGTGTGAATTGTATTTACGTAATTTTTATACGATTCACACTCTGGCCAAAAAACACTACTAAGCCCATTAATCAGATTATACACCTCCATATGTAAATCTTATTCACAGGCTTATAAGCTAAAAATAAAGAATAGAAGAGATTAATGCTAAATTTACAACTTAAACTAAGTAAGAGTATAATTTTATTTACAGTAGATTAACGGTTAAATATCATTCACGTTGATGTAAATCAGATTCACAGATTCATTAACTCCTCTAAAAGACACTTGTTTCGTAACAGCAAAATGTCATTTTTTTACCATGAACTTCCATCAAAGACCACCATATACTAACACGGATCGACTGAATGATTGATAACGTGCAAGCTTACCGGCCAGACATGTTCGTAGGTGGATTTGTCGGGCTGCCACAAGAAATTGACGACTTTTAGAAGGTAATCGGACACCGTCTCTTCCGATTCAGAGCTATCCCTAAGAAGGTGCCGCTCGGCCGAGGCCAGCACCGACGCCAAAAGGAAGCTCAGAGCAACCACCGCCGCGGATCTCAGACCCCTCCGTACCGCTCTTCTCGTCGCCATTAGAGAGCTCGCAACCTTTGCAATCAATCAAACTAAAAAAAAACATCAAATCCAACCTTCAATCTTCTACCCAACACAACAATCATCTTCTTCAACCAATCGATTCTCGAAAACCACAAATCGCCAAAACCAAAACCCCCTCACCTCCCGCTCTCTGCAACCGTGGAGAAGCGCCGAGGTTGGCACGCGCCGGCGTATGCGGAAATCCCGGCGAGATTTTCGGAGGCCGGAATTTCGGCGGGGAAGAAGCGAGTTTCGAGGCGGAGAAGGTAGCGCGCCGGCGGGGGAAGTGGGTGGAGACGGGCTGCTCCGGCGAGGCCCCCGGCGAGAAAGTGGCCGGCGGTGGGTAGATGGGTGCCGATCACGGCTTCTTTGGACGCCATTAATAGGCACCGGTTGAAAATGCGGTTGGTATGATTTGACTAAAATGCCCTTTGGTGGATTTCGAACGCGGTCGTCGGGGGGAATAAAATAAAATAATTTTATTAGTTTTTTTTTAGGTTCGCCGCTTTTTTTTCGAAAATAAAATAATTAATTGTTTGATAAAATATAATTTAATAAGGTTACGATCGACGAGTCAATATGTAATTTATTTATCCCCATGTTTGTAAAATTACTTCATATATCCAAGGTTATTTTTTTATTGATTTTTATTTTTTAAATATATTAAATTATGTGTTTACTTTTATGATTGACTTTTGAATCTATGTAAATTTATAAACGTTGTCATTGAATATTATTGTTAATTGTGATATTTAAGGACTTGTATACTGTAAAATATTAGTAAAAATTTGACATAATTATTATTTTTAATAGAATTTTCTTTATCCATTATTTAAATAAAGATATTATGCTTTAATTTTTAAATTTAATTATTTTTTCATCATCATTTTACTATTGTGTGGCTAATCCAATCCACCCTAAATTTTTTTCTTTTTTTTAAACTAAAGACAATTTATTTTTAGATACACGTTGATTATTAGATTTTTGGTCAATAATAGTGATTTTATAAATTTTTTATAGACAAAAAAATTTTAATTAGTGAGTTAAAAGAAATTGGTAATTAATAATTTAATTAAAGTTAGTTCCTTAAAACTATTAATAGAGAACAACTACTTAATTAGTTAAAATTTTATAATTACACAAACGAAAATGATAAATTGAGTGTGAACTTTTTTTATTTGTGAACTTTGTCAACTTTAATTATGGACATTAGTGTTTAGAATAAGTGGTTGATAGAACTGCCTAAAAATATCCACCCATAACTTCTTAATCTAAATTATTAGATAAAAAATTAATAGTTATAATACAGGTTCATAAAGTTCACATTTAAAAAAAATTCACACGGTATCATTTTCGTGTGTATGCATATATAATTGACTTTTAATATGATATCGCCGCTAAATATTTTAAAATACTAAATTTGATTTTCTATCCACAAATTATTAGTTTTATATTGATGTCTTTTAATTATGATTTATCATGTGCCTTCTAGTTATTTTATAATAATATTTTTTATTTTCTATTTATAAAGTAAACTAAATTATAAAATGAGTAGCTTTTCAAATTAATAAATGATTAATATCAATTAATTAACAAGTCAAGTATTAGAAAAACTTTTACTTAGAGTGTATTATAATTCATTTAGTTTAAAATTATATTAAAATATAGATCACATGAAAATAGTCAAATAAAATAATAATAAATATTATTAACTATAAAATATCGGGCATTGTTCAAACAAGGACCTAAAAGGCTATTTTATAGTCAAACATGGTTCAAAGCGTGCCAGGTCAGAGGCACGTGCATGATCTCATCTAAGCATATTAAAATAAATGAGGGTGATTAGACTTTTATGGGTATAAATGGAACATCACAACTTATGTAGCCATCGTGACTAGTAAGCAATTATTTATGATATTAATTAAAGTTAATTTTTTGTATTAATTAAGGTTATTATCTAAAATAATAGACCTGTGGTTTTTTGTACCGACAATAATTGTGATACCTAACTAATTTGTGTTCATTTTTCTATGAACAAAAAGAATTGGTTAACTGTCCACACAAAACATGTGGATTTGAAGGAATTGCAACACAAGCTTGTGGACCTTGTTCAATCAGAGTATCGACGTCGGCAACCAAATCAATAATTGAGAAAAACTGGTGTAGTAATCGTAGAGAAAATACTGCAGATTCTTTATAGAAATTGTTGGTATCTATCAGAGAAATCTAATCTTTGGTTTAAAAAATGAAATTGATTCATAATATTAGTTCCAAATAATTTGTTCAGGTATATTTTTTTGAACAAATCGTCAAATCAAATTCGACCGACATGGCATAAACTATTGTTTGACATTCTACCATACTGATTTTTGAATAATTAATACTATCATGGTGTGTTAAATGGTAGTATATATTTCTTTTTACGATTGTAATAGATTCTGACTTATTGGATCTCAGTGTTGGCTAGCTGGGTTTCAAGCTGTCCCATGAGTAGGGTTGATAATTAAGCGAGCCAGCTCGTGAGCATTTAGCGTTCGGCTCGGCTTGACTCGACTCGAAACTCGACATTTAAATGTCGACTCGACTCGAACTCGAATCTTACGAGCCGAGCTTGAGCAAGGTCGTGTTCGACTCGACTCGACTCGGTTGTAACCTCGAACTCGACTCGAGCTCGACTCGTAGTTCGACTCAAACTCGACTCGATAAAATAATATAATAATATAGTCTTTATATTATATTATATATATATATATGTGAAATATAATAACAAAGAAACAAGATAGTTGAGATGGCAAGTATTCACCTTGATGACTTTAAGGTTGTAGTTTCGAACTAACAAACGAGCTGGCGAATGAGTTCACAAAAATTAAACAGTTTAAGTATATTTGAGCTCGAGTCGAGCTCGAACATATAAAAGATATTCGAGTCGAACTCGAGCATATATATCCAAAACTCGTTCGATTTTGAGTCGAGTTCGAACGAGTTTCAAACTATTCGAGCCGAGTTCGAATACATATTGAGTTTGGCTCGCTCACTCAATTAACACCCCTAGGCATGAGAACCTAAATAAATATACATGTAGAAGGAAATTAATCAATGTGTAGCAATAATGTAATTGTGCTGGACCTGCAAGCGTATGAATTGATTATTATTACAGAGCAATCATGGTTCCACTGAGCAGAAATCTATTATTTTATGACCCTCATTCGTTGAGCACCAGTAGCCATCACCTGCTCCAACATGTAGCCCCATCAAATTATATATAAAACTTAGCCCACCTTGTAATTTTATGAACATACATACAACTGTACCCTCACATACAACGAAGCGATGGGAGCACTAACGTGTTGAAATTTGTGTGTTTCAATGACTATGTCTTTATTATATGTTTTATTTATACTATGAAAACGTGGATAAGGAACAACATGTGGCTTTGTCCTTTTTTTAGTTTATTAAGGAGGAGCAGCCGATGAGCATTGACTGTCGTGATTGACGAAATTTCTTACATAGGGAATTCGTACATATCACTAAGTTTGATAATCGCATTGCCTCGCCACTTTCTGCAAACTGGAAAATAAGATAAGATGTCACTGCTGTCAACCGAGCTGGAAGACATGCTTTCTTCGAAAGCAACACATGCTCATTCCGCGGCTTGTCGGCGTGCGCGAAGAGGTGAGAACTTGAGCTTGCTTTTTAACGAGTCTCTTTGTTTGTTTCTGGACTTGTTATTGAATACATTGTGTCTGGACTTATAAATCGGGGGGTCATGTATATGAACGGCGTTGACGAATTAGGAGGTGGCATATTATTATACAATATATATATTCATCTTGTCATCGCCCCTGTATTCAATCTTTTGTCTGCAATCAATGAGTTTTTCCAAAAGCCAACTCTCCGACGTTGGGAGGCCTAATCCAAAGAGATAACTGCAACATCATCTCAATGGGGAAGGATTGCGTTGCCATGAGGTCGGAGGAAGCAAATTATCAATCGTATTAAATGTTAGTATGATTTAGTCTTGAATATGCTCGATGGTTGGTATAAATTAGATTGACGGCTAGCACGTATCCTTTTGTAGCATGCAGGTGATTTAAGTGTTAGCAAATTAATAGAACTATCAAACTCAGAGGTCATGATTTGTGAAGCCGATGAACATATTGAAACTGGGTTAGTGGTAAAATGACCGGCAATATTGGACAAAAAGTAGGAACACTTTTGCTGTCTTGAGAAGGCCTTTTAATTCTTCATTCCTCAATTGGTTGATAGCGAGCAAAGAGATTAATTTCAAGTAAGAAAGGAATTAAATATTGGGGTATCGAAGTCAGCTTATTATAATGTGTGAGAAGTTGTAGCTAAGTAACCATGGCCAACATACAAAAAAAAGCAATTAGCAACGAAAGCAGTGTCGCGTACATGGAATAGAGGATGATCACGCAAGTATGTGTGAAGAAGATAAGGTTCAAGTGGGCTCCAATTCTGCAATAAAAAAAGTTATTATTTTATTATCGTCCAATACTAGTAATTCAACTTGGTGGGTACTACGTACTTTCTAGATATGTTGGAGGAAAAGAAAATAATATGAGCATTACTTGTAATCTAGTTATACATGGAAATACTTCTATCACACAACCATAATAACAAACTGCAATCAATCTCAACGCTAGCATTGATCAATCAATTATAACACGCATTGAATATAATACTAGTGATGTAAACGAGCCAAACTTGCTCGCAAATATTTTATATTTGGCTCAATTCGGCTTGAACTTGTACTCGTTAATTTTGTACTTAAAAAAATACTCGGATCGAAATAGATAACTCATTAAATAACAAACATAGTTTGAGCTAAAGAGTATTCAGTTCGGCTTGGCTCAAAACTCACACTCGATGTGTTCAAACTCGAAATAATACTCGACTCGACTCGGCTCGTCAATACTATTGAGGTCACATTAAACTTATATATTATTGTTAGAAAGAAAATTTTGATCCTAATGGAAGTCAAGCACGAGCCAAACACAAATATTCGTTTGGTTCGAGCTCGATTCGAAAATATAGCAAGCTAAATATGAGCTAAACCCAAATATTATGGATTTTGGACAAATTTGGCTCGACTCATAATAAATGAAAGTCCATCAAACATCCAAGCTCAAAAATGCTTGCCAAAAATCACGTCGAATTCAAAAACATCCTTGCTCAGCTCGACTCGGCTCGTTTACACCCCAATTACTAATCGTCACAGAACTAATAATGCAATAAGAAATTGTATTGTTGAGATGTTCATGTTTATAGATTCAGCCACATTGTTAATATGCATTCACGAGTTATTTCCTTTTGAAGTCAGTTTCTGTACCTGCTACAGCAAAAGAAGTCAAGTAGCAATTCAACAACACGAAGTAAAGTATGCACACATTGAGCTGAATAACAATTTCAAAAAGAATAACCAATGATCAGCTCTAAACTGTTTCTATGGCGTCTCAACATGCATTGAAGGACATATATTAAGTCAATTTGATAAAAGTAAGAAGGGAAGAGCTATCTGCATAGTCTTTTTTACAGAGCAATGGTTTGCTGTTAACGAATTCCACTGAAACCTCGACCATCTCTGTTCGTTTTCTCCGAGCTCCATTTCACGTGTCTGTTCATCTTCACCCCTAGAGGCAGATGTATAAATTCCATACTCGCTTGTTGCTGTGCCCCCTCTGTCTTCGCTGCTTGCATATTTCTGACTATCCGAGGCAATTTTACATGTTCATCTCGTGCCATCGTTGCCTTGATGGGAGTCATACTGCTTGCTGGACGAATCATTATCCGTGCTCCCATAAAGTTGATAGCTACCCGGTGTATCATCTTTGTCGATATCACCTAGAGAAACTTCACATTCCAATGCACGAACTATCTGCTCGGTTTCAAAATGTTATGAATCAACCTTCTTCAAATATGCAATAAACTGTGGATAATCTACTCAATCGTATAACTGGACAAATGATGGATTAAATATCATGAAGGATAATCATGGAAAATTTGGTTTAATACAAAGCATTCAAATTACCAATTGCAATTAAAAAGACGCAAAATGGGCAACGTATTACAGAAAACAAGTCATGAATAAAATTTGATATACTTGAAGATAGAAGACGACGAAAGGAAACAAAAACCAAAAGAATTACCTGTGGGTGATGAAGTAAAATAAAACTTGAACGCATGAAAGTAAATACAAGTAAAAAACCTGACTCATGCGTGGCCTATGTCTAGCAGAAAGCTGAACACAAGCAGCTGCACAGGAAACCATACAAGCCATCTCATCCTGATTGTAGTTATATTGCAACCTAGGATCTACAAGGGAATCATAATTCTCTACTTCCAAAGAAAGTTTGAACAAAGGTCTGGCCTGTGCTTCAATAAATTCATGCTTTTAAGTAAGTAGTCAATACCTGGTGGCCTTGGTAAGTAAACACAAAAGGTGAGCAGGGAATTACCCAGTCAGCTAAGGTATGTTTCATGTGATGAGATGTGTCCGCTGGTTTTCGTCCTGTAATTAACTCCAAGAGCAGGACACCAAAAGAGAAAACATCTAACTTATCTGTGAGCTTCCCAAAAGAGATGTATTCCGGAGCGAGATATCTAAGAACATAAGTTCTAATGTCAATGTGTGACTCAGTAAGTCAAAATAGCTTTGATGATAAGGATATGATCTATATAAGAATATAACTAAACATGAAGCATATTACTGGCTCCATAACTTAGAGCACCTCCATAAAGATTCACTGATTGTTCGAAAAGAATGAAATTTCGAAGACACATTTAAACATTAGTTCAATTCAGAGTAAATGATTCAAAAATTATAAAAGTTTCTTTTCGTTGAATACTAGCAAATTGCTCAAGGGTGGTTTCAGACTTCAATGCCATTAGAAATTAACAACAATTAATTTATAAACCAATAAAAAACGAAAACTTACCCCCAATTTCCCATCACACGAGTAGAAAGATGTGAGATATTATCAGGTTTAAATTTTGCCAGACCAAAATCTCCAACCTGCCATATTAAGCCTTATCATGGTGAGAAACAGAACTATAAAATATGAAAGTTCAGGGAGCATAGCCTTTTTTTAATATAATGTTTTTTCATCAATAAGTTATATCATGAAGAATCGTACCTTTGCTTCAAAATTGAATCAAGAAGAATGTTGGATGACTTGACATCACGATGAATTATTTTAGGATGACCTGTATTTGACTGATTTTATCAAAATCACACATTAAAATATTTGACAAAAAAGCAAGTTAAGGGGAAAAAGAAGTTTCTGCCAGAAGAAACATATTTAAAAGAGTGACTTACAATCCTCGTGCAAAAATGCAAGTCCTTTTGCAGAACCGAGAGCAATTTTTAGGCGATTAGACCACTCCAAAACGGGCCTTCCTCTACCCGAGAATATTAGAATTTTTTGCTCAATTATTGGCATCTGGAGCTATCTTTAAAACGAATGTACATTGCAAGAAAAGCATAAACGAATCAGATGATCAAAACAGCAAAAGACTATTCATCTATACTAAAGCCTCAAGCCATAATCCTAAAAACATAGTAAAATTAGAAAGGAAAGTTAAATACATGTAAAATGAACTCAACTCACCATGCAAATGGAAATCTAACGAGTTGTTAGGGACAAATTCATAAACGAGCATCCTCTTCCCTTCGGAAATGCAATAACCAACCAAATAAACCAAGTGTTTATGATGAACACGGCCAAAGATCTCCACTTCCGCCTGGAACTCCCTCTCCCCCTGTTCACTCTCAGCTTTAAGGTGCTTAACGGCCACTTCTTTACCATTGGGAAGAACTCCTCTATGCACATATCCAAAGCCACCTTGCCCAAGGAGGTTAGCATTAGAAAAACCATCTGTAGCCATTGACAAGTCATTATAAGTGAAAGTACTCTTATTCAACCCAAGAACCAATCCAGGAGAAGGCGGTGGAAGAGGTGTGTAAGCACTGGATCCCACACTGCTAGTAGATGGAGGCAGAGGCGGAGGTGGTAATGGCGGGGAAAGACGAGACACTAGGGTACGACATTCAGATAGTGGATAAGGACGTTGTGACTGATTTGCAGGAGGAGGAGAAGCCCGAGGGGGAACGTGAACAACATGATCAACTCCGTGATGTTGAGCATCATAGTACTGCTGCCAATTTGTAGGTCCTCCACCATAGGATTCAACTAAACAAAGAAATAGCAAAAAAATGGCTACTCATAATATAAGAGCACAGATTTTTGTTAATAAGTATTGTAGTAGCAAAAAAATATGTATATTAAGATGTCAAGATGGCATGTATGCAATTAAAAAGATCAAATAAAAGGAGAAAAAAATTGTTTGTTACTACAAAACATAAAAAGAAATAGGGTAATAACGAGAGAGGATAAAACCAAAAATGAATTCCTTGGGTGGGCTGGTTGAATATGACGTAAAATTTAATAACTTATCTACAGGTGCAATTTGATAAATATGCTATGTTTTAAATTTTATTAATTTATATAGTATATGGTATTGTTTTTTGTAAGTACAATTGATGAGCATTTTATATAAGTTTTCCTTACAAAAAATCATGAAAATTTTAACCATGTTTATGCATGGCGCAAAATGCAAATAGATTTTTTAATGCATGCATGCATGCATGTCATGTGCATGCATTTCGAGTAGAGAAGTGGGAAAAGCAAAAGCTTACTTTTACCTTTTGGAGGCGACGGATTCTTCTTGCGACAGAAAAATCCGATCATCAAACCGGCGATCATTGGAACCGCGGCAACAATCACGACCAAGATCTCCACTGGGACGACGACTACCGACGAGGAACCAGGAGACGGAGTGAACGGTAGTGGGGGAGGGGAAGCGATGCCATTACTCGGCCTTGGAGGAGACGAAGGTGAGGCTCCAACACCAATATCGGAAGGAGTTGGAGGAGGCGCATCTTGAGTCGTCGGAGATGGAACGGGAGCGGTAGACTTCGTTGGTAGTGGAAGCGGGGTCGTGGCCGGTGGAGACGACGGGGTAGTGTCTTTGTTTACCGGCAGAGGGGAGACCGGAAAAGTCACCGGTGTGGCAGAATCGGCCGGAGAAAGAGAAGACATGTAGGCTGCTTGAAGATGTAAAGTAGGATTAGGAGGGGTGTGTTAGCGGCAGATTTGCATTGTTAAAACATATTACAGAGATTGAAAGAGAGTGTATTTGAGTGACAGTTAAAAAAAGAATCGCATCAAATGGAGGAAATCATTAAATCCAACCTATTCAACGGAATCAGTTGATGTTACATCTTAAAAACTTGACATTATCTTTAACATGTATAATATGAAATATCAGGAACATACATTTAGAGTATTTAATAACAATTTAACATCATCCAATACTTAACATGATCAAAATATATTCAAAGTCTCAACTCTCAATACAAATGATTAGTAAATATGTCAAATTATGAAAAAAAAAGCTAATCTAACTTGAAAATCAATATATAATTTCAATATATGATTTTAACTGGTCGAATTTTATTAACTTTTTTTACCTGTATAGAAAATCCACCGATCGAAAGCTAACTAAAATAGCCAATAATAAATGTCACACAACGTTCATAAAATCCCTATCCATCAAAACAGATAAGAAAACAATAATTTCTTTTGTGAGAAATCAGAAAAAAGAGACAATTAATGCTCTCTATAAAGCAAAACTGCAACAAAAACACATCCCATTTTCAGTACCACACGTCCTATGAGTATGATTGCTGGAAATGGAAGAAGCGAAGAACAAAGCGAAAAGTGAAGATCCAAATCTCGGAACCAAAACTCTTCCCTTCATAAATAATTAATAGCTTGCATTAAGAAACGAAGAAAGAAATATTTCAGAGCAATATAAGATTAAAAGATAAAATGAAAATTACCGCCAGGTTGATCAAGTTACTTGTTCGGCATCGGTATATTGGATGGCTAGACCTCGGCAACCGCATGTGATAAGATCCGGCAAGTGGTCTAAAGGCCTGTCTCGTGGTGGCCGAACGGCACTTACAGCGGTGGTAGGAGGAGACCGCAGAGAATGTGGAACAGTGCGAAAATAATCCCCGTGCAAGAAAAACATCTTTCTCGTAAAATTGATGTAGGGCCTGCGGTGAAAGATATGGTCATTTTTGTGTTTTCACATTAATTTTTGGCATATTAGGCGGAATCAGCTCCAGTTTAGTTGGGGAAAAAATGTAAACGACATAAAAGTTTTAAAATAGTCAACTTTATCCAATAATTATAATAAAAAATTTTATATAAAAACAATATTAATTTGATTTTTTTTAATAATTTTACCGATTTGATTTAATCTGGCTACCTTTTTGAAATTGACCAAGTTTTGTAAGATAAGTAGTTAAGGTATCAATCTCTTTTCGATACATGTCACAAGTACATGCGCACCTCCATATTTTTCTCATATATCTTTTTGGCTACTCCTGTCGCACAATTTGGACGCCGATGATGTTGATACACTTTTAATGGGTGATTTAATTTAATATAATTTTCACAGAAGATAGGGAACAAAGTAAAATAACTAAAATCAATTCATGTACTCTAGCCGGAAATGCTCTTCGCAAGGGTAATATATGTTATCTGTCCGGCAGATGCATTGGCATATATAGGAGCCGTAGACTATTAGTTACCATGCCAATGCAAATGTCCAGCTAATAGTTAACCATGCAATAGTTAAATAAAGGTAAATTACAACATCAAGGTAATGGGTATGATCCATGACAAAAAAGAATAAAAAGGGGGGGGATATGGCAATCTATCAAATTGTTCTAAATCAGCAACATCTGCAAACTCCAGAATTGAGAAAAATGAAGCAATGCCACTGTAGTATAATGTGTATTACTCTTGTTTTTGCGTTGTTGATGATTCACGGGTTAAAATATAATCAACAAATTCAAAGTGGCTTACGTTGCACAGCAAAGGGGACTATGCAAACTGTGACAAATCATTTTGCTTTTGTTTGACCCGATAAAATGACATCTCATTCAAATCTTACCTTACAGCACAAACACTAGCCGCGGGTGATTTCCGCACGAGCACCAGATTGACAGACAGCCGCCCCTGAAATATCACGCAAATATTCTTAAGGGGCATTCTGGAATGAGCATCGTCGTCAGCATCAAAGAGGACCTCTTTCTCCTTGCTCTCCTTCCCACTCTGCTTCAAAGGCGCCATGGTGAAGATGAACGGGAATGGAATTCGAGCCTTTCAATCGATCGCAATCAAGGGAGCAAGAAGACGTCCTACTGCCTTCTTGATCTTCTTGAAAGATCGGAGAAGAACCCAACAAAAACAACGAAAGCAAAAAACAATTTCTTATTAACCACCAATTGATGTCCATACAACGAGCCCATGCTCTATTTTATATCCCGTCAACCAATCCCATTCAAACACACCAATTATAATAATACCCTCTCTCCCTTCTCTTCTTACTAAATTCATACTAGATACCTCCCCTTTACAAAGAACCTTGTCTTCAAGGTTACTAAAAGATTAACAGTTTACAAGGAACAATCTAAAGAAGTTTGCACATGAATATCAGCTGCCACCAAAGCTTTTAATTGAGAAAGATGAAAGACATTGTGAAGTAGGGAATCAATAGGAAGTTGCAGCTTATAGTGACCCGGCCAATGCGTTGGATGATAGGAAATATGCCATAAAACTTTGTAGCTAGTTTGTTGAATTTCTTTGTTTGCAATGAATGTTGTCGGTAAGGTTGTAGTTTTAAATAAAGTTGTTGACCTACCTGAAACTTAACATCCCTTCTTCGCAGATCATGATGATGTTTCATTCTTAACTTCGAAGCTATCAAGTTTTCCCTCAATTCTCAAAGTAACTGATCTCTGTTATGAAGAAGTCTATATACTTCACTTGTTTTTACTGTTCCAAGAATGTAAGAAAGCAATGTAGGAGGAGGCATGTTGTACATTGCCTTGAAGGGGCTTATGCGTATTGCTGATTGGAAACTGGTGTTGTAACAAAGTTCAGTCCAAGGCAACCATTTGGCCCAAGTGTGTGGTCTATTTACCGAAAAGCATCTCAAGTACCGCTCGTGAACTTTGTTGATTACTTCTATTAGGCCATTTGTTTGAGGATAGTAGGTAGAGCTATAGTTAAATGCCACCTTGTAATCTGAAAAACTTGTTCCAAAAGGAACTTGTGAAAGTTGGGTCTCTATTACAAACTATGAAAGTGGGCATTCTGTGGAGCTTGAAATTTTCCTCAATGAACAATTGAGCAATTTTCTAAGTTGTGAATGGATGAAAAATAGAGATAAATAGTTGTATTTTGAAAGTTTGTCCACTACTACAAAGATTTCATCTTTTGTGTTGCTTCTCAGTTATCCACTAATGAAATCCATGCTTATTGAAATCCAAATTTGCTATGGTATAGGGAGAGGTTGCAGCTTTCTTGTTGGTGCTAAGGCAGAGCTTTTGAATTTTTGACAAGTTTCATAATTCTACAAATAAGTCACCACATCTTTATACATCCTAGACCAAAAGAAAACTACTCATAATCTTTTTAAAGTTTTCTGAATTCCCTCGTGAGTTCCATCGTGAAACTCTTTTAGTATAGTGGGTATGAGATCTATTTGAGAGTTCAAGTAGATTCTATTCTTGAAAAAAAAATGTCATCTAGCAATGACCAATTTGATGACAACTTGTTATCTGCACACTGTCGTTTCAGAGTTGATATATGCATATTTGTGGCATAAGCTCGTTGAACCTCATCCGACCATCTTAGTATAGGAAATGAAATTGCTGCCAAGAATGTGGAGTTCTAATTCTTCAAATTATTGTTAGATGTGTTGGACTCCTCACTATTACTTTGTCTTGACAATGAATCCGCCACCTTGTTTTCTTTTCCAGGCTTATATTCAATTATAAAATCATACCCTGGCAGCTTCACTAGCCATCTTTGTTGAGTTGTTGTGTGAACTTTCTGAATCCTATAAAAACTTTAGACTTGAATAATCCGTTCAAACTATAATGTTGTTCCCAAAAGGTAATGACGCTACTTTTGAACAGCTAATACTAAGGCCATCATTTCCCTCTCATAAGTGGATAACAACAAATTTTTTCCCCTCAAAACCTTACTAAAGAAAGCAACTGGATGATCTTGTTGCATCAAAACAACTCTTAGTTCCAACCTACTAGCATCACATTCTACTACAAAGGGTATAGTAAAGTTTGACAAAACAAGGACAGGAGCCTCTATGAGAGCCTGTTTCAGATTATTGAAAGAATCTTTGGCTAGTTGATCCCAAAGCATCCTTCTTAAGCAAATCCGACAATATAGTAGCAATATTACCAAAGCCTTTAATAAATTTTCTATAATACCCTACTAATCCCAAGAAAGCCCTTATGCTCTTGATTGATTTAGGTATGGGCCAATTCACAATGGCTGAAATCTTCTCCTTGTCCATACTAACTCCATGTAATGAAATGATATAACCCAAATATTGAATTTGATGCAAACCGAAAGAACACTTCTCCCTTTTTGCATATAACTCATGTAATAACAATTTTCCCAATGTCAACTCAATATGTTGCAGGTGATCTTCCCAACATTTGCTGTATATGAGTATATCATCAAAGAAAACCAATATAAATTTTCTAAGATACGAGGCAAATACCTCATTTATCAAAGCTTGAAATGTAGATGGTGCACTAGATAATCCAAAAGGCATAACCTTGAATTCATAGTGACCATGATAGGTGCGAAAAGCTATTTTTTGTACATCAGCCTCATATATCCTTATTTAATGATATCCTAGTCTTAAATCCAACTTTAAAAAATAGATAGTGCTATATAATTTATCCAATAATTCATCAATATTGGGGATTGAAAATTTGTCTATGATAGTTGTTTTATTGAAAGCTCTATAATCTATGCACATCCTTCAATTTCCATCTCTTTTTTTTACCAACAACACCGGAGATGAATATGGACTTGATGTCGGCTAAATTATCCTTACCTCAAGTAGTTCTTTAACTTGTCTCTCTATTTCATTTTTTTAAAAATAAAGATATCTATACGGTTTGACAACCACAGGTGAAGTTCCTTCTTTCAAATTCACATGGTGATCATAAGCTCGTTGTGGAAATAAGCTTTTAGGTGTAGAAAATATTTTTCCAAATTTTTGTAGCACTTTGTCCAATTGTTCAACTTGTAAGCTTGATAACAAGGTTATTTGCTACTTCGAGCTATTATTGTTTAACACCTGTAGATTCATTAGTAACCCTTGCTTTCTCTTCTTGAAGGAATGAATTATCTATTTCTTGTTACACAATTGACTTGGTGGAGTAAGTTGACCTTGTAGTTGCATGATTTTTCCATTTTTCGTGAACGACATTGTGAGGGTTTCGAAATTCCATAATATTGAATGCCTAACACAATATCAATCTCTTCCAACTGAAGTATAAAAAAATCTGAAACAATACTATATCCAGGTAGATCTAACATAATGCCTACACATTTGCCCCCACAATTCATCCTCTCACAATTGGCTATCTGAACCTTCAAACCATTATTTTTCTCCACCGGTAACTTCAATTTCTGGATCAGATGTGCATTCACAAAATTGTGTAAACTCCCCAAGTCTATCAATACTATCACTTGATGCCCACTAACTCTCCCTAAAATTCTCATTGTGTTGGTAGTAGTAGTGCTTGTTAATGCATTAAGAGATATAGCAGGTATATAAAAATCCCACTCTTGTTCACTGTCTTCTTGCTCTGATAAGTCTTTGTCCCTTACTACTTCAATGGTGAATAGCTTTTTGCATTTGTGTCTCGGAAAATCTTCTCATCACATCTAAAACATAAACCTGCCGCCTTCCTTTCTTGCAACTGTTTGACACTTAGCTTCCTTCCTGTAGTTGTCTCTTTAGGTTTAAAATCTGAAGCCACATATGCTACACCTATACTAGTTCCAAAATTGTTTTCCTTTTGAGAGGAACCAGCTGTGTATTGATAATTCCCTCTCATATGTCTTCCATATGCATGTGATTTTTGGTTCACATGATGCTCTAAGTGCCTCACTAAGTCCTTCCGCATATAACAAGGTCTTTGGTTTTCTTGCTTTCACCTCCTTGCGCAGCTGCGACTTGAGACCACGAGTTTAACTGCTGATCTTCTATTTTTTCATCATATGACTATTGCCAATCTGTTAAACCTGACCGTATAATCTTATAGTGATGAGTCTTGAGTTAATCTGGTAAGATCATCATAGAAATCTTCATACTCTAATGGTCCAAATTGTAAATTCATTATTTTTTTAATTCGGTCCAACTAGGTATCCCATGGTGCTCATGCAACATATCAAACTAAATTTGAGCATCATCTTCCAAGTAAAAACTCGCCAACTCAACCTGTAAATTCTCACTGATTCGATGCAATTTAAAGAATTTTTCTACTCTACTAAACCAAGAAATGGGATCCTTCGATCCATCAAATTTAGGGAAACTCATCTTGGGTCCTTTCAAGCAATCTTCATTTGGAGCAGACCTCTTTCCCCTTGCGCTGCTTCCCACTCTGCTTCAAAGGTGCCATGGTGACGACAAACTGGAATGGAAGTCAAGCCTTTCGATCGATCGTAATCAAGGGAGCAGGAAGACGTCCTGCTGCCTTCTTGATCTTCCTTTGGAAAAGAACCCAACAAAAACAACAAAAGCAAAAAACAATTTCTTATTAACCACCTATTGATGTCCATACAACGAGCCCATGCTCTGTTTTATATCCCGCCAGCCAATCCCATTCAAACACACTACTTACAATAACCCTTCTCTTCTCACTATATTCATACCACATTCCTTATAGTTTCAGCATTAAAGAATTACATATGAAATGAGGAGAGAAAGAGAGAACTATGAATCTTTTCTGTTTGACAAGCAAATAAAAACATGGGCATTTATGCTCCTGATGGACACGTAGTCACAATTTACAGCACATGACAGATTCACTTAAGAAAATCAATCCTTCCAAATTCCAGAAGAAAGGATGAAACCAGCAGAAAATTTCATGTTTTTGGCTTGGCTTGCACTTTTATGGCAATCAACCACAATTGGTGACAGCAAATTCACGGGTTTGAAATTGATGAAGCATATGAAAGCATTCTCTTCAAAAAAAAATTGACAAATATGGAACACTGTCACTGGTAATTCATTAGCCACAATCTCCTCTTTATATTGGATTGTGCCTCCATTTGCTATTTCTCTTTATGCTTACTAAATCGTCTGCTAGCATTGCTACTTCTGTCCCTCCTCCAGTTTCATCATGGCGAAGACAGAAATAGAACCCACCAGTAAGTGTAGCAATTGACATGATGGAGGAAAATGTTAAGCAACTGCAATTGTGGGGGAAGAGAGGAGCTCAAGAATCCATCATAATATAGATCTTAAAGGTTCTTCGTCAACCTTCCCAATTGCCTCAAGTATTGAAGAATATGTTATAAGGTCGTACTCAAACCCTTTTGATTTCATCTCTTTCATCAGCCTGGCTGCTTCCTCAAACATACCAGCTCGACTGAGCGCACCAAGTACAGTATTATAAGAAACAGCATCAGGTTTGATCATCGATTGTTTCATATTCATATTTGCTAGCATCTCCATTGCACGCCCAGGCCCGCCAGTCTTTGCCAATCCATTTAAGATAATATTATAAGAGTTTATATCAGGGGTATTACCGTGCTCATTCATAGTTTGAAACAGGGATAATGCTTCATCGAGCATACCAATTCTTACCATGCCTGACATGAGGGCATTGTAAGAATAAATATCGGGAGTACAACCAAGCTTCTTCATTTCTTCAAAAAGATCAATAGCATCACTAAGTCGACCGCACTTACCAAAATGCTTAATCATAACTGCATACACCCGAGAACTAGAAAAGCCACAATTCTCCTTTAGTTCCAGAAACAACTCATTTGCAGCTTCATATCGTTTTGCTTTCCCTAGAGCATTGATGAGGCTACAATAGGCAGCTGGACAAGGAGGAAAGCCCTTCTCATCCATCTCTTCCAAGAGAAGAAGTGCTTTCTCTACCCTATTACTCTTGCATAATCCATCAATCATTATTGAGTAAGTATAAGAGCTTGGAGCAATCCCTTTTTCCTTCATCTTGTCAAACCACTGAGCAGCTTCAGAAGCATGAGATTTCTTTCTGAAAATAGCCTTTATTATGCTATTATATGTTACCACATTGGGTTCACATTGCAGCTTCGCCATTTCTTCAAAAAGCTGAAGCCCATCTTGCAAACGTCCGTCCTCGCCTAAAATGTTAATTAAGTTGTTCATGAGCACTACATCTGGCTTACACCTTGCAGCTTGCATATTGAGGAAAACATTATAAGCCTCATCAACTTTCCCAGCAGTACCAAGTCCTTTAATCAATTCCGTGTAAGTGTAAACATTTGGTTCACAGCAATTGTGTTTCATTTCCTCAAACAAGTTTAATGCTCTATCTACCTTTCTTGAAGCAAAAAATATCCCCATCAAAGTAGTGTAAATCTTGGCTGTTGGCTGCAGGCCGTTAGCTTTCATCTCTTCAAATAGCCTCACAGCAGAGTCCTCCCGGCCCATTTTACCAAAAACGGCTATGAGGGCAGTATACGTTATTGTATCAGGAAAACAGTTTTCTTCATTGCACATTTCATTGTAGAGTTCATGTACCTTGTCATGATGACCCTCTTGCATCAACATGGCAATCATGCCATTGTAAGCACTAGCTGAAGGTCTACACTTTCGACTTTTTATTTGGTAGAACATCAAAAGAGCTTTGTTAACCATCTTTGCCTTCCCTAAAACTCTTATGATCTCTGATAATTCTGCAGTACCAATCAAACATGGGCCATGTACCATATCTTGAATTGCCTTCCACATCTCACCAACGAGGCCGGCTTCCTCTAGGCAGTGAATTAAGTCCATGTAGGTAGTGCAGTCATGGCTGAAATCTTTCCTCTTGCTCGCCCACTTAAAGAACTGAAGCTTGACGTTGATCTCTACATCCACCCTCAAAACCTCTCGCACTAGGCGATGATCCAACTTCAACATTAGCACTTCCATGGCCTTTTCAGCATCAGGGCCCCATTTAAATATCTTCAAAATTCTTAAGAACCGTTTATCCAATGTACGGGATGGTGAATCAGCTCCCATAGTCAAACGAGGATTTTTTGCAGCATGGAA